>JASPKP010001822.1:0-2500 GCA_030674155.1 Stramonita haemastoma | reverse complement strand
TTTAACTATAGCACCTCTGATGTTCATTTCCCTGACTATAGCACTTCTTATGTTCATTTCCCTGACTATAGCACCTCTTATGCTCATTTCCCTGACTATAGCACCTCTTATGCTCATTTCCCTGACTATAGCACTTCTTACGTTCATTTCCCTGACTATAGCACTTCTTATGTTCATGTTTCCCTGACTATAGCACTTCCTATGTTTATTTCCCTGACTATAGCACCTCTTATGTTCATTTCTTTAACTATAGCACCTCTTATGTTCATTTCCCTGACTATAGCACTTCCTATGTTTATTTCCCTGACTATAGCACCTCTTATGTTCATTTCCCTGACTATAGCACCTCTTATGTTCATTTCTTTAACTATAGCACCTCTTATGTTCATTTCCCTGACTATAGCACTTCCTATGTTTATTTCCTGACTATAGCACTTCTTATGTTCATTTCCCTGACTATAGCACCTCTTATGTTCATTTCTTTAACTATAGCACCTCTTGTTTATTTCCCTGACTATAGCACTTCTTATGTTCATTTCTTTAACTATAGCACCTCTTGTTTATTTCCCTGACTATAGCACCTCTTATGCTCATTTCCCTGACTAAAGCACCTCTTATGTTCATTTCCCTGACTATAGCACTTCTTATGTTCATTTCTTTAACTATAGCACCTCTTGTTTATTTCCCTGACTATAGCACTTCTTATGTTCATGTTTCCCTGACTATAGCACCTCTTGTTTATTTCCCTGACTATAGCACTTCCTATGTTCATTTCCCTGACTATAGCACTTCCTATGTTCATTTCCCTGACTATAGCACCTCTTATGTTCATTTCCCTGACTATAGCACCTCTTGTTTATTTCCCTGACTATAGCACTTCCTATGTTCATTTCCCTGACTATAGCACCTCTTATGTTCATTTCCCTGACTATAGCACCTCTTGTTTATTTCCCTGACTATAGCACTTCCTATGTTTATTTCCCTGACTATAGCACCTCTTATGTTCATTTCTTTAACTATAGCACTTCTTATGTTCATTTCCCTGACTATAGCACCTCTTATGTTCATTTCCCTGACTATAGCACCTCTTATGTTCATTTCCCTGACTATAGCACCTCTTATGTTTATTTCCCTGACTATAGCACTTCCTATGTTCATTTCCCTGACTATAGCACTTCCTATGTTCATTTCCCTGACTATAGCACCTCTTATGTTCATTTCCCTGACTATAGCACCTCTTGTTTATTTCCCTGACTATAGCACTTCCTATGTTTATTTCCCTGACTATAGCACCTCTTATGTTCATTTCTTTAACTATAGCACTTCTTATGTTCATTTCCCTGACTATAGCACCTCTTATGTTCATTTCCCTGACTATAGCACCTCTTATGTTCATTTCCCTGACTATAACACCTTATGTTCATGTTTCCCTGACTATAGCACCTCTTATGTTCATTTCCCTGACTATAGCACCTCTTATGTTCATTTCCCTGACTATAACACGTCTTATGTTCATTTCCTTGACTTGCAGCACCTCTTATGTTCATTTCCCTGACTATAGCACCTCTTACCTGTCTTGTGAATATTCTTTCTTTTTTCATGCTATTCATTGTGTAATGACGTTTTCCTATGAGTATTTTCCATACGTCCACATCTGCAAGCTTTAATTTTGTTCAATTTCAGGGATCCTTCCAGGGATTTTCTTGAAATAAATTCCTGACTTCTGAATCTTGAATCTTGAAAAAGGCGTCTTGGGTTGTTAGAAATGAAGGATTGAGTTTGGCAATAGTCTTTGTAGTGTTCGTGAAGGTTGTGTACATTATTTTTTTCTTTCTTTCGTGTTTTCCTTCTTTTTTGTCTTCTGTTTTTTTAAAAATATTTTTGTTGTTGATTTTTTTTGTTTTGGGGGTAGAGTGGTGTTTTGGGGTGGTTTTTGTAGGCGTAGGGGGGAGGGGAAGGAGCGGGTATTTCTTTGCTTTTTTATATAGGTTTTTGTCTTTTTTTTCTATTTATTTATTATATTTTTCTTACCTTTGCATTTTTTTTCTCTTACGTTTTTTCCAGTCTTTGCTTCTTATTTCTTTCCAATTGGGTTCATTCTTTCTTCTTAGCTTGATTCCTCCACCCCTCCCCCTCTTTTTCTTTATTTTCCTTTCTTTTTTCCCCTTTCTTTCTTTTTCTATCATGTCTTTATTTCGTTGTGTTTTCTTTTTTCTTTTATCTTTGATATCTCTTTCTTCTTTATACCTTGTTTTTCTTCCACATGTTTTTCTATCGTACTTTCTTTCTGTTATTTTTTGTTTTGTTTTGGGTTTGTTTGGGGTGGGGGTTTTTTTTTTGGGGGAGTTACATCTATCTTTTGTACACGTATGGGTATTTTGATTTTTTTAATTTCTTTTTTTCTTACTTCTTTTCATTTTCTGTATTTTCTACACACATACACCACACACACACACACACACACACACAACACACACACACACACACACACACACACACA
>JASPKP010001821.1:5000-26128 GCA_030674155.1 Stramonita haemastoma | reverse complement strand
TTTGTGGGGGCAAGATTTTTCTCCATGAAATTTCGCACATGGAGATCATTTTTTATGTCTTACCCCCAAAAACTTTTGGGGAGAGGGGGATTTCAGCATGTTTCCCCAAACTCCAGGGGAAAAAAACCCCCTCAAACATTTTTTCGAAACGGGGTTTTCCACCCAAATTTTTGGGGCCCAATTATTCTGAACTGGGTTTAATTCCCCCCCCTGGTAGTGTGTGGGTTTTTTTGTGTGGTTGGAAGATGGGGGAGCTGGAGACATTTTTTAAAAAAAAACCATGGCTCAGAAATTTGTTTTTTGTGTGTGTTAGCGGGGGCCGGGCTGGTTTTCAAACACAGATTTGTGTCCCAGTTAAGAAGGGGGTAGCAACACCTTACCCAAAAACCATCTTCCCAGGAACAGCCCAGGGCAGGGGGGGCCAAAAAAAAAAAGTGGCCAAAAAATTAATCTTTTGGGGGTTGAAAAACCTTTCCTAAAAACCGGGGACCGCCCCACCCGGGAAAACACCCCCTACTGCCAAACAATTTTATGAAGCAGGGGGGGGAAAAAAGGCTTTTTTTTTTGTTGCTTTCTTCTCTTCATGTCCTTCTACGCCCTTTGGGAAAGGGGGAAACCTGGAGGGGAGAGGGGGGAATTTGGGAAAGGAAAATAAAATTTTTTTTTCCCCCCAATTTGTGTGTGTTTTAAAAAAAAAAAAAAAAAATTATTTTTTATTTTAAAGGGGAAAATTTGGGGAAAAGCACCATGTGTTTTTTTTTTTTCACCAGTCCCCATGTTTTATGCAATTGGGGTTAAATTTTTTCATCTTTTTTCCCCCCCGGGCCCACCCCAAGGGCCCCTACTTTTTAGGGAAACTTTGGTACAGGTTTTAAACCGGGTTGGCAAAAGGGTTTTTTTTCCCGGGTGTGCTTTTGGCCCCCAATTGGGTTTGCTCGGTTTCCCAGTCTCAAAAAAAAAGGCCCTTTTGGGGAAAAGTGGGCGGCCACCCACTCTGTGAGAGAAGGGGAGGGGGAGAGGGGACGGGAAGGTGCTTTGGGGGGAATATTTTTAAATGACTTTTTTTTGAAATAATTTTTTTTTGGGTTGTTCCCTTTTTTGTGTGGTTTTTGTTTTAAAACTTTTCCCCATCTCCAAAAATGTTTTTGTTTTCCTTTTTTTTTTTCAATTTTGTGTTTTTTTGGGGGCCCACCAGCTTAGTAAAACCCCCCAGGCCCAAAGGGTGAGGAAAATTTGGGGAAAGGGGGGCCCCCAGGTTTAAGAGGCTGGTTTTCTCCCCCTGAGGGGTTTTGTTTTTTTGGGTGAGTTTAAACACATATTTGTAAAAAATTTACTGTACGGGAAATAGATGGTTTTTTTGGGGGGGGGGTTTTTTTTTTTTTAATTTTTAAAAAAAAAAATTTTTTTTTTTTGGGGTTTTGGGGGGGGGGGGAAAAAAAAAAAAGGGGGGGGGGGGGGGGCCCAAGGGGGTTTTTTCCCCGGGGGAATTTTTTTTTTTCCCCGGGGGATTTTGGGGGTTTTTAATTTTGGGGGGGGGGAAAAGGGGGGGGGGGGTTTTTTTTTAAAAAAAACCCAAAAAAAAAAAATTTTTTTTTTTAAAAAAAGGGTTTTAAACCGGGGTTTTTTTTTTTAAACCCTTTTTTTTAAAAATTTTTTTTTTTTTTTGGGGGGGTTTTTTTTTTGGGGGGCCGGGGGGGCCCGGGTTTTGTTTTTTTGTTTGTTTTTTTTTTTAAAAAAAGGGGGGGGGGGGGGGGGGGTTTTTTTTTTTTTTTTTGGGGGTTTGGGGGTTTTTTTTTTTTGGGGGGGGGTTTTTTTAATTTTTTTTTGGTTTTGGGGTTTTTTTTTGGGGGGGGGGGGGGGTTTTTCCCTTTTTTTGGGGGGGTTTTTTTGGGGGGAAAGGGGGGGGGTTTTTTTTTTTTTTTTTCCCCCCGGGGGGGGGGGCCCCCGGGGGGGTTTTTTGGGGGGTTTTGGGGTTTTTTTGGGTTTTTTTTGGGGGGGGGTTTTGGGGGTTTTTTTCCCCGGTTTTTTTTTTGGTTTTTTTTTAAAAAAAATTTTGGGAAAAAAAAAAAAAAATTTTTTTTAAAACCCCCCCCGGGAAAAAAAAACGAAAAATTTTTTTTTGGGGGAAAAAAAATTTTTTTTAAAAATTTTTCGGGGGGGGAAAAGGGGGGGGGGGGGGGGGGGCCCCCCCAAAAAGGGGGGAAAAAAAAACCCCAAAAAAAATTTAAAAAAAAAAATTTAAAAAAAATTTTTTGGGGGGTTTTTCCGGGTTTTTTTTGGGCCCCTTTTTCCCCTTTTTTTTAAAAAAAAACCCCCCCGGGGAAGGGGGGTTTTTTTTTTTTTTTTTTTTTTGGGGAAAAAATTTTTTTTTGGGGGGGGGGATTTTTTTTTTTTTTGGGGTTTTGGGTTCCCCTTTTTTTTTTTTTTTGGGGTTTTTGGGGGGGGGGGGGGTTTTTTTGTTGGGGGGAGGGGGTTTGCTTTGTAGGTTGGGTTGTACGTGTTTTGGAGTTTTAGGTGTGTTTGGGTTTGTGGTTGGTTGTGGTTTGTGTAGGTTGGGGGGTGTGCCGGTGTTGTTGTCTGTGTTGGTTGTTTAGGTTGGGGTGTGTGTCCGTGTTTCACGCGGGGGGTTGTTTTTTTGGTTTTGTTCTAGGTTGTTTGTTGTTTTTCGGTTATGTGTTTTTTGTGGGAGGGTCCGTGGGTTAGCGTTTTGGTGTTGTGGTTTTTGTGGTTTTTTTTGTGTGTTGGTTATTTGGTGTTTTGGTGCGGTCGTGGGTGTTGTTTCTTTCGCAGGTTTTGTTGTTTTTTGTGTTATAGATGTTTTCTATAATATTCTTTTAGTGAGTTTCAGTGTGGTTGGTCCCAGATTCTTTTATTTTGAAGCTCTCCTGGCGCCACAGTCAAACAAAAAACGCCAAACTGCAGGTGCTAAGGGCAAGAGCAAACAGGGCTTGCCTCAAGACAATTCTGGCAGGGGAAAATGTGCAAAGGGCGGAGAAGGAGAGGGCCCGGCCACACCGCCAAGAGATGGGAGGGACAACATCCGCTGATGTGGCCCGGCCTCAGGCTGAGTTGACACCCTGAGGAAAAAGGTCCAGGACAGAGGGAAATGGAGAGCAGCTGCTTGCGAGGTCTTTCCGTGGTGCCCCTACGTCTGAATCGACCTACAAGATAATACGAAGAAGGTTCCCAGCTAGCTGTAGGAACTGATGGCGCCATATTTTTTTTCAGTGGGTAAGTACTTAGTCTGTACAATTGTGGTCTTGTCCAAGGGGAGGGCAGGGGGGGAGGGTGGGATGCACTTTCATGTGTTTGTGGTGTAGCAAATTGTTGGTACATCTGTTCTTTTCTGTGTGTTACATGTAAGAATGCGGTGGGTAGTGTGTTTGTTTGTATTTTATTTTTATTTTGAGGATATCAGAATAAGCACTCATGTGCCCTATGTGATGCATTTTGTCAATTTTGCCATCCGTTCCCACTGCAAATAATGGCTTACTGTTTCGTAATGATGAAATAGGTATTAATTTGGAGTTTGGCGTTTCGGGTCTGTGTGTTCCATGATGACCATGGGCGACTGGTGGTGCCCATTTTTTTCTGTGGTAGTATTCAGTTTGTACATTTCAGGGAGAGGGGGGTATAGATGGTGTCTATATATTGTGTTTGTGCGTTTCAGCGTTGGTGTTCCAGATAGCTGAGGACTAGATGGTGCCATCTTTTTTTTTTTTCCTGCTGGTAAGTACTCAGTGTTGTACATTTGTGTCTTGTTCCCAGGGGAGAAGGGGGGGTTGGGGGAGGTGAAGGGGGGGGGGGGGGGGCAGTAAGGAGTCGCCGCGTGGGCGCTTTATATCCTGGATTCTATGAGGCTTCCCATTGTCCCCCACCTGCCCCCTGTGGCCCTCTCCCTTCCCCCCCCCTCCCCCCACGTCCGCTCCCCCCCCCTCTGCCGAACCGTCTCTGACCCCCGTCCCACGCTCCCCCCCTGGCCCCCCGTCATTTTGCCCCCCCCTCCCGCGTCTTGACGCCACCAACCCCGCCCTGGCACCCTCACCCAAGCCCCGCGTGTACGCACCACTCCCCCCCCCGCTTGTCTTCGCTCCCCCTCCCGCCCTAGCCCTTCCGCAGATTCGTTCCCGTATCTCTTCTCTCGCTACCTGCGCCCGATCCCCTCCCCGACTCCTTTTCCCTTGTCGCCACCCCTCCTCCCCCTCCCCCCCCCCTTCCCCCCCTCGTCCCCCCCCCTTTTACTCCCTCCATCTGCATACCCTTCCCCCCCCCGTCCACCCCCTCGCCGTCTCCCCCCCCGCTCCCGCCCGACTCGCCACCTCTGCCACCTCCCCCCCCCTTTCCCGCCCCCACACCCGCCCCCCTTGACCCCCGACCCCCGCCCCCCTCACCCCATTCCCCGCCGCCCGGTCCCCCATGCCCCTTCCCCTAGCCTCCCCTCGCCGCCCCCGACTTCGTGAGTTTATTTGTATTTCAAAAAATATATATTTGGGGGATATCAGAATAAGCGCTTATGTGCACTTTTTAAACTTCCCCGGGTTTATTTGTTTTAAACATATTCTATTTTCTTATGAAAAAAATGATAGGGGGAGAAGGGGAGAAAAGGATGGGAGTTAATTGGGGGTTGAAATCACCCACGACTGCGTTGCGGTTTGAACCCCAGGGATTTGATGGATCCATTGGTATGAAGTTGTGACCGGGTTTTAACCACTTGATGTGGATCTGGTCGACCCTTGAAATCTGCTTTTGTGGTTGTAAATGACGAAAGCGTTTGGACACAAGGGTTTGTCATCTTGTGTGGCTGAAGCCCATGCATTTCTCGGCAGCTGTTCTGTATATATTTTCTGTTTCTTTTGGTTTTAACAGTGTTGGTGTTCATGATGACCAAGGACGTGGTGCCATGTTTTTTCTGTGGTTAAGTATTCAGTGTGTACCATTTTGGGGGCGGGTGGGGGGGTTCTGTTATTTTGTGTTCTTAGAATGGTGTGTATAATTCTGTTTGTGCGTTTTCAGCATTGGTGTTCCGATAGCTGAGGACTGATGGCGCCATCTTTTTTTCTGCGGTAAGTACTCTGACATTTCTGTGTTTGTTTGGAGGGAGAGGGGGTGGATATGATTTATTTGTGTTGTAGGCATGTTTTTTTTGTCTTTGTGTGTGTGTGTGTGGTTGTTTTATTTATGCGAGGTAGCTGTTGTTTCTACCTGTTCACTGCTGTATGTTACCGGGCTGATGAAACCAAGACTGAAGAGACCAGGACAGGAGGCTGCATCTTCCATCACAGTTTAAGTGCACTCTGTGTGTGTGTGTGTGTGTGTGTTTTTTACCTGTGACAGGAAGAGGGAAAAGGTGAGGAAGGTCAAAGGCTGGTCATTTTTTCCTCACCTAAAAAGCATTGCCCACCAATCGACGGTCCCTTCTTTTTGTTGGTCATGGTTTTTATAACCAAACCAAATGGCCAGTTGGGCAATGGGGGTTGTATTTACTGAGTGTGTGTTATTTCAGTGTTGTGTTCATTTCATTGGGTTTGTGCACAGGGTGAGTGGGTTTTCCCTTTTAATTTTTCAATTAGTACTTTCTACATGCAGGAACATGGGGGGAGGAATTTTGTTTTTTGCTGCGGTGTTTTGTGTGTTCCCCTTGACAGGGGCCCTAAAGTTTTTAAATTGTATGGTCACAGGGTTGGAAAATGCAGCCAGTGAGGGCTGTGCAGAGAGGAGGGTCAGGATTTGCTAAAATGGGGATCTCTTGCAGGCGGTGCGTACATTCCACTGTCAGTCCACGCAGAGTTCTCTGCATAAAAATTTTGGGGATGCTCTTCCCAGGGAGAGCTGTGGTCTTAAGGAGTGTGTCAAAAGGGAGAACATGTGGTCTCAAGAGCTGTGTCCCCTTTTTAAAGACTCGTCATTCATATGAGGGGACTATAAACTGAGGTCCTGTGGGGAATCACGTCTGTGCGCATCCTGCGCACACGTAAAACCCCTTTTCCGCCGTTTTGGAGTGAGGCCTTTCATGTGCCGGTAGGGGGCGGATGACAAATTTAAAAAAAAAATGCGCACCCCACACAGATGCCCGTGTTTTTGGGACACCATCCCTGAGGGGGAAAAAAAAAAGGGTAGGTGCTGCACTTGTGGAACGCGTCTCTCCCCGGGGAGGGGGCACCCCAAAAATTTTCAATGCAGAGAAATCTGCTTTTGACATGAAAGGGGTTTATTAAATTAAAATAAAAAGATTTAAATCAATGAAAAGACTCAGATAAAATGTTGTTTGCTGGATTCCAACCTCACTTGGTGTATAGTACACTGTATAAAAAGCTTGTGTTTGTTTTTGTGTTTCTGTGCTTATTGCATTATCCTTGATATTATAAAGGAAGGATAAATAAATAAAACACACATACACACACATAAATGTTGACATATACTGCGCGCCACATGCAACACACTGAAGTAAAAAAGAATTATTTTAGTAATGTGATAAAATGTCAAACAAAATAGTTATATCAAGTTACAATATCATCGATGCTTTTAAGTTTATCCGTATAAAGACACAAAACAAAAACAGAAACAAAACCCCCCAAATGTGTACTTATACCATAACAATCAAACAAACACCAAAAAATCAGTCTGGGGAATCAACAACAATGATTTAATAATATGCTACGATAATTTAATAATTACCATCACCAGTTAAATTTGCATAAAACACAACAAAAACAAAAAAAAAAGTAATTGAAAATGACCAGGGGGGAGGGGGGAGAACACAAATCAACCCAAAACAATAACAATGATGATAGTATTAATAATCCATCACTAGTAACATCCATTATAAAACCTATTTAATTGAAAAAGAACCAAAAAAGGGACAACAACAAAAAATCAAGTCACGATATCGTCACGTCAGTTATTTGCTCTTCTCCTTTCCCCAAAATTGTTATATTTGCCAATTTTGTGTGTGTGAGAGAGAGAGTGATTCATCTATGTAGTGAAGTAGCTGCTGTTTTCTTCATGTTCACTGCTGTGTTTTACAGGGCTGGTGAACCAAGACTGAAGAGATCAGGGCAGGAGGCTGCCATCTCCATCACAAGTTAAGTGCATTGTTCATGTGTATGTGCGTGCGTGTGTGTTATGTGTGTGTGTGTTTTACCTGTGGGCTGGAAGCTGAAAGGTGAGAAGGTCAGAGGCTGGCTATTTTCTCCACACCTAGGAGCATGTCATCATTGCATTGGCACTTCCTTTTTGTTGGTCATGTTTTTACTAACCAGCACAAATAAGCCAGTCTGGTATTTTACTAAAAGCACTGTTTATTTATTTAGGTGTGCACAGGTGAGTTTGGTATTCATTTAGTCTTCAAAACTAGTGTCTTTTTACAGGCAGGAACATGAGGGGAATTTGTTTGGTTTTGCATGTTTGTGTGTGTGTTTTGGTGTGTGTGTGTGCGCGCTTTCATTGTCAGTGACTAAAGTATTTATTGTGTGTTCACAGGGTTGGCACATGCAGACAGCTGAAGACTGCAGAGAGGACACGAGTCAGGACTTGCTGAATGGGGATGTACTGGAAAAGGTGGGTATTTAATTTTTTTTTTTTTTTTATGTCACAGCAGATTTCTCCGCATGAAAATTCGGGCTGCTGTCCCTGGGGAGAGCATTGCCACAAGTGCAGCACCACTCATTATTTTTTCGTTAGGGTAGGCACTGCATTTGTGGCAACCGCGCTCTCCACGGGGAGAGCAGCCCGAATTTCACACAGAGAAATCTGCTGGTTACATAAAGTGGTACAAAAATACAAACTACAAATTGTCTTTTCCTGTCTGCAACTGTATTTGGTAGAGTGGCTTTTTTCTATAGAATTTTGCCAGGGACAACCCTCTTGTTGCCCTGGGTGCTTTTAATGTGCTGAATAATTATATGTAACACTAAGGGATCACACAGTTTATCAGTATTTTCACATATGATAGAACCGCCGCTGTAGTCGAGTGGTTAGGGGTTGGACTCGTAATCTAAAGGTTGCGGGTTCAATCCCAGCTTTCGGCTATGGCGTTGTGCCCTTGGAAAAGGCACTTTACGGCTATTTTCTCACCCCACCCAGGTGTAAAAGGGGTACCAACCTTGTGTTGGGGGGGTTAACCCTGCGATAGACTGGCGTCCTATCCAGGGGGGAGGTCTATGACTCTCAGTCGCTTAATGCCACAAGAAACCAGGATAAGCACCGGCCTGATGAGCCTTAGGCTTGGGACAGACTTTAACTTTTAACACATGATGGGTTTTCATTTAGAGAAAGTTTGTCTACTTAAATTTTTCTTTTAATTTAAAAAAGGCTTCAGCTTCAGGGGGTATAGCCCCTGACTCTCCGCCTTTAGGAGGGGAAGGGGTCAGTTACACCTCTCCTGTGAACTCATCTACTGTAATATTCCCCATATTTTTTACTCTAAAAACTCTGCTTTGCTCAAATCAAATAAAATTTTTTATTTCCAGATGGTACATTGAATAAGCATTGATTTCCTTTTTTTCATCAAACCATCTATCTACAGAAAAGAACAAAAACAAACAAAAGACTCTGTTATTCATGCCGTGTGTATTTCAGGTATTCGCTTACAGCTTTAGACATCTTTGTTTTTCGATGATTATTTGATAAAGGCTACCGTGTATGGGCTGGCTATGGTTAAAAAAAAAAGGTCAGTATTGGTAAAAAAACAAAGTTGAAATCACCCCTGTTAGATTAGGTGCACAAAATATCCTTCCTTTCTTCCTTACTTTCTAGACTGGGGTAGTATGATTAGACCATTGAGCCAACGTCGCTGATGTTATGTGTTATGTGGTGACTGACATGTCCCTGATGATGTGGTGACTGACATGTCACTGAAGCTGTTATGTGGTGACTATGTGTCACTGAAGCTGTTATGTGGTGACTGTGTCACTGATGCTATGTGTTATGTGGTGACTGATGTGTCACTGATGTTACTGTGTTATGTGGTGACTGATGTGTCACTGATGTTACTGTGTTATGTGGTGACTGATGTGTCGCCCATATACTATGTGTTATGTGGTGACTGATGTGTCACTGATATGTGTTATGTGGTGACTGATGTGTCACTGATGTTACTGTGTTATGTGGTGACTGACATGTCACTGATGCTATGTGTTATGTGGTGACTGACATGTCACTGATGCTGTGTTAATGTGGTGACTGACGTGTCACTGATGCTATGTGTTATGTGGTGACTGACGTGTCACTGATGTTGGTGTGTGCAGATGGTGTCTGCCCATGATGGAAGGGGCAGTGGACAGCACAAGTGTGTATCAAACAACGGCCACGCATCTTGCAAACACATCATCGCATCAAACCACGGCCACACATCTTGCAACAAGCATTGTGTTGGGAGGCAGGAGATGTGACTGCTGAAATAAAAGAAAGTGTCATTACAACCACCCCCCTCTCTCCTGCCTCTCAACGTGTTCATTGCCAGAACTGTGGACTGCTTTCTTTGTGAGCTTCTGTACACACACCCCTGACTTGTGTTTTTTTTTTCTTTCTGAGGGGTATGTGCGTGAATTGCATGTGTGTGTGTGAGAGAGAGAACAGTAGACTCCCTGCTACAGCTCTGAGGTTCACCAATGGTGAGATGTTTTTGTATACAACCATTTTTGCTCGACCTGAAGGTAGCCACATTTTCACTTTTGGGGAGGCATGTCATCTAAAAAAAACCCGATATTTTATCCTATAAAATAAAATAACTAAAATACAACCATCTAAAAATACAAACGTTTAAACCAGACAAATAAATGGCAAAAATACAGCCAACTAAAAATATGAACATTTAAATCTTGTGCATAAAATGACTAGGTAGCTGTCTAAATTGCGCACATAAAATGGCCAAAGTACAGATATCCAAATGGGCTATGGCCATCTAACAATACCAACATTTAAAATTGCACACATAAAATGGCTAAAATAACCCATCTAAACGGGTTAAAACACACCTAATGGGCTAAAAAATACACCTAAATAGGCTAAAATAAACCTTCTAAATGAGCTAAAATAAAAAATCTAAAAATACGAACATTTAAATTGCACACATAAAATGGGTGAAAATACAGTGGTTTAAAAAATGCCATAATTAAAACACACATATAAAAATGGTGTTAATACAACTGTGTAAATGGGCTAAACATCAATTGTACTCGAAAAATGGCAAAATACAGCGATAAATCTTGCACATAGTATGCCTAAATTACAGCAATCTAAATGTGCTCAAATACGGCCATCTAAAAATACCAATATTTAAATTGCACACATAGAAGCAAAAAAAAACAGCCGTAATCCCTGTAATGGGCTAATTCCCCCCCCTCCCCCTCCGAAAAAAAAAAAGCCTATCCAGAGATCATGAGCCAAAACACTTGTTTGAAGGGGGGCTTCTCCTCTGAGGACTCTCTGCTGCCATACTCTACATGAGTTTCTTACCACTACCATACTTTAAATTGCACATAAAATGGCTAAAATACAGTCGTCTAAATGGGCAAAAAAAAAACCCCCATCTTAATGAAATAAAACAAAACCCATCTAAATATGCTAGAACAAAACCATCTAAATGGGCTGAAATAATCTAAATGAGCTAAAACAAAACCATCTAAATGGGCTAAAACAAAACCATCTAAATGAGCAAAAACAACCATCTAAATGGGCTAAAACAACCATCTAACTGGGCTAAAACATCCATCTAAATGGGCTAAAACAAATCCATCTAAATGGGCTAAAACGACAAACTAATTGGGCTAAAACGACAATCTAAATGGGCTAAAACAAAAACATGTAAATGAGCTAAAACAAAGCCATCTAAATGAGCTAAAACAATCTAAATGGGCTAAATTAAACAATCTAAATGAGCTAGCAGCAGAGAGACATCCAGAGTCATGAACTGGATGTGGGCCGGTCTCCCTAGAGTGTAAGGAAGATTAAAGGCTCGAAACACTTGTTTGAAGGGGGCTTCTCCTCTGAGGACTCTCTGCTGCCATGCTCTACACGAGTTTATTACTACCATGCTTAAAATCACACACACATAACGGCTAAAATACAGCCGTCTAAATGGGCTAAAATAATCTAAATAGCTAAAACAAAAGCATCTAAATGGGCTAAAGTAACGATGCAAAACAGGCTAAAACAAAACCATGTAAATGAGCTAAAATAACTCTAAATGGGCTAAACCCATCTAAATGAGCTAAAACAAAACCATGTAAATGAGCTAAAATTAAATGAGTTGAAACAAAACCATCTAAATGGACTAAAACAAAACCATCTAAACAAGCTAAAACAAAACCATCTAAATGGGCTAAAACATCCATCTAAATGAGCTAAAACATCCATCTAAATGAGCTAAAATTAAATGAGCTAAAACAAAACCTAGATCTAAATGGGCTAAAACAACACCATCTAAATGGGCTAAAACAACATCTAAATGGGCTAAATTAACCATATAAATGGGCTAAAACAATCTAAATGGGCTGAAACAAAACCATCTAAATGGGCTAAAACAATCTAAATGGGCTGAAACAAAACCATCTAAATACATGGAGCAGCAGAGAGGCATCCAGAGTCATGAACTGGATGTGGGCCGGCCTCCCTAGAGTGTAAGGAAGATTAAAGGCCCGAAACACTTGATGAAGGGGGCTTCTCCTCTGAGGACTCTCTGCTGCCATGCTCTATGCAAGTTTCTTACCATTACCATACCTTAAACCACACACACATAATGGCTAGAATATAGCTGTCTAAATGGGCTAACAAAACCATCTAAATGGGCTAAAATCTAAAATGGGCTAAAACAAAACCATCTAAATGGGCTAAAACAAAACCATCTGAATGGGCTAAAATCTAAAATGGGCTTAAACAAAACCATCTAAATGGGCTTAAACAAAACCATCTAAATGGGCTTAAATAAAACCATCTAAATGGGCTAAAACGAAACCATCTAAATGGGCTAAAACAAAACCATCTAAATGAGCTAAAACGAAACCATCTAAATGGCTTAAAACAAAACTAAATGAGCTAAAACAAAAACATCTAAATAAGCTAAAGCAAAATCATCTAAATGGGCTAAAATAACTATATAAATGGGCTAAAACAAAACCATCTAAATACATAAAGGGGCAGCAGAGAGACATCCAGAGTCATGAACTGGATGTGACCCGGCCTCCCTAGAGTGTAAGTAAGATTAAAGGCTCAAACACTTGTTGGAAGGGGGCTTCTCCTCTGAGGACTCTCTGCTGCCATGCTCAACATGAGTTTCTTACGATTACCATACTTTAAATCACACATATGCCTAAAATACAGCCATCTAAATGGGCTAAAAAAAAACCCCATCTAAATGGGCTAAAACAAAAACACATCTAAATGTGCTAGAACAAAACCATTTAAATGGGCTAAAGCCAAACTAACTAAATGGGCTAAAACAAAACCATCTAAATGGGCTAAAACTAACCAAATGGGCTAAAACAAAACCATCTAAATGAGCTAAAACAAATCCATCTAAATGAGCTAAAACTAACTAAATGGGCTAAAACAAAAACCTGTAAATGAGCTAAAACAAACCATCTAGATGAGCTAATACAACAATCTAAATGGGATAAATTAAATGATCTAAATGAGCTAAAACAAAACCATCTAAATACATAAAGCGGCAGCAGAGAGACATCCAGAGTCATGAACTGGATGTGGGCCGGCCTCCCTAGAGTGTAAGGAAGATTAAAGGCTCGAAACACTTTTTTGAAGGGGGCTTCTCCTCTGAGGACTCTCTGCTGCCATGCTCTACACGAGTTTCTTACGACTACCATACTTTAAATCACACACATATAATGGCTAAAATACAGCTGTCTAAATGGGCTAAAACAAAACCATGTAAATGGGATTAAACGAAACCATCAAAATGGGCTAAAATAATCTACATGGGCTAAAACAAAACCATATAAATGAGCTAAAACAAAACCATATAAATGGGCTAAAACAAAACCATATAAATGGGCTAAAATAACCATCTAACTGGGCTAAAACAACAATCTGAATGGGATAAAACAAAACCATGTAAATGAGCTAAAATTAAATGAGCTAAAACAAAACAATCTAAGTGGGCTAAAAGATCCATTTAAATGGGCTAAAACAAAACCATCTAAATGAGCTAAAACTAAACCATTCAAATAAACTAAAACAACAATCCAAATGGGCTAAAACAATACCATCTAAATGGGTTTAAAACGATCATCTAAATGGGCTAAAACAACAATCTAAATGGACAAAAACTAAACCATCTAAATGGACAAAAACTAAACCATCTAAACGGACAAAAACTAAAACCATCTAAATGGGCTAAAACAAAACCATATAAATGGGCTAAAACAAAACCATCTAAATGGGCTAAAACAAAACCATTTAAATGGGCTAAGATATCAATCTGAATGGAATAAAACAAAACCATCTGAATGGGCTAAAACAAAACCATCTAAAGGAGCTATACTAATCTAAATGGGTAACAACTAAACCATCTAAATGGGCTAAGACGAAATCATTTGAATGGGCTAAAATATCAATCTAAATGGGCTAAAACAAAACAAAACAAAAGTCTCATTGGTTGAGACTATAAACCAAGGTCCCACATGTGCAAACCCAGCAAAACCCACGCAGAACAATTTGCACACAGAACAGTTTGCACACATTAGAACTTGAACACTTTCAAAAGAACAGGCAAAACAGGCCATCTGTGCTGGTAGGAGCAGATAACAAAATTGTATATATATATATATATATATATATATATATATATATAATATATATATAATTATATATATATATAATATATATATATATATATATATATATATAAACGGCATGCACACAGGTGTGTTTAGACACTATCCCTGAGGGGGAAAAAAACAATGGGTAGGCACTGCACTACTGCACTGCACCCACCCCCAGAGCAGCCCGAATTTCACACAGACAAATCTGCTATGACATAAAGTGATATAAAATAAAATAAAATAAAATATATAAACATTGGGCTGTCGGCTCCCTTCAGTCACAATCAGATCACTTTGGTTGTCCCTTTCCAATCCAAACCAGCAGAGTACATAAACAGGTATTTAGTCACATCCAGGGCATCAAAGATAACACTCCCACCCACTGTCACTCCACCCACAGTAAGGTGACTAATGTCTTGTCACACAATACAAAACAATAACTCCACCACCACCACAAATACCAACACAGCTATCAACTCAACTGACAAAGAATTACCACTAGGGAAATGGCAGGATATATATTATATATCAATCAGAGATCTAAACCCCACCTGAAGACCATCCAAAGTCACCAGCAGGTAGGACATCAGGCAAACTGCCACACAAAACAAAAAACTGCACTACTGCCAAGTGCAAACTATCCACTCGCCTCAAAAGAGGTATAAACAACAATATAACCAAGACAAATATATATACATACATACATATATATATATATATATATATATATATATATACATATATATATATATATATATATTTATATAAAACCAAGACAATAAACTGGCATCACTCTTGAAGCAACCACTGGAAGGAACAAACTACAGCTGTCAACTCCTCCTAGGAAGAGTCCCCACACTGCAAACAGCACAAATGCCACAGATACACAGAGCCCAACATCACCTGAACACTTGGCACACAAGTCACCAGAAGAGTCCCCACACTGCAAACAGCACAAATGCCACAGATACATAGAGCCCAACATCACATGAAGACTTCACACACAAGTCACCAGAAGAGTCCCCACACTGCAAACAGCACAAATGCCACAGACACATAGAGTCCAACATCACCTAAAGACTTGGCAAACAAGTCACCAGAAGAGTCCCCACACTGCAAACAGCACAAATACCACAGATACACAGAGCCCAACATCACCTGAAGATTTAACACACATCATCAGCAGGTACTGAGTCAGACCAACAAACAGCAAACCACCAGAGATTGTGCAACTGCAACACTAGTCTCATTCGGAGGAGACTATAAACCAAGGCTATGTGCGCACATGTTAAAACCCTGTTTTGCCTGGAAAAGCAGCCATGGTGTGCTGGTAGGAGTAGAAGACAAAATTATATATGTAAACAGCATGCACACAGGTGTCCTGTTTAGATACCATCCCTGAGGGGAAAAAATAATGGGTAGGAGCTGCACATGTGGCAACAGGCTCTCCCTGGGGAGAGCAGCCCATCAAACAAAGAAGTATGCTGTGACATAAGTGGTATATATTTTTTTAAATTGCTTGACCACAGCCACCTCAAAGAAAACTTCCCTCCCATAAACAACCCCAAAATAAAACCAGCTTTAAAATATGCACCCAGCTAACAAACAAAACTCTTCACTTCACAAAGAAAACTTCCCTCTGATAAACAGCCCCACAATAACAGCAGCTTAAAAATTATGTACCCAGCTAACAAACAAAACTCTTCACTTCACAAAGAAATCTTCCCTCTCATAAACAACCTAAAAATAACACCAGCTTAAAAAATATGTACCCAGGCACCAACCTTGCCCTAAAAACAAAAGAAATTACCCCCCACCCTCCCTTCTAAACTTTGCCTAATACACTAAGAATGACCTCTCACAAAATATCCAGTCAGCAAGCTTGGCCTGCTAACCTCAGATTGACCTACACAAGAAGCCCCCCCCCCCTCTCTCTCTCTCTCTCTCTCTCCCTCTCCTCTCTCTCTCTCCTCTCTCTCCTCTCTCTCTCTCTCTCTCTCTCTCCTCTCTCTCTCTCTCTCTCTTTGTGCAGAACATCTTGCTCACAGTTAAATCCTGTTCCGCTTTTCGTAAGAGTAGGGCATTGTGTGCCGGTGGGAACAGATGACATTTACAAAACTGCCTACACACGGGGACTGGATGTAAAAAAACACATGAGTGCTTATTCAATTATCCTCCATATAAAAGAATAAATCAAATCAATAAAATCTTTCCCCCTCTTTCTCATGCATGCAGAACATCTTGCATTAAATCCTGTTCTGCTTTTCGTAAGAGTAGGCCATCATGCGGTGGGAACAGATGATAATATTTACAAAACTGCATACACATGGGGACTGGATGTAAAAAAGCACAAAAGTGCTTATTCATTATCTTCAATATAAAAGAACAAATCAAATCAAATCAAATCTAATCAAATCAAATCAAATCAAATCTCTTTCTCTCTCTCTCTCTTCTCTCTTCTCTCTCTCTCTCTCTCTCTCTCTCTCTCTCTCTCTCTCTCTCTCTCTCTCTCTCTTCTCTCTCTCTCTCTCTTCTCTTCAAAACAAAGGAGGTCATGATCACAGTGACACCAATCCCTTCTCTTCCCCCTCCATGGCTGTCACAAAGCCATGTGAAATACTCCATGGCAGCCTTCCTCCCATCCATTTCACAATTCAAAGATTTATTATCTCACAAATAGAGAAATTCTTGTGGGTTACATGTAAAAAAAAAAAAAAAAAAAGTAAATAGGAAAACATGTATCACAGAGTATTAACACAGCACAGTACACCAGTTCCATATACATTTAAAAAAGATCAACAGAAACATTTATCACCCAAAACAATAAGATTCAATCATTAAAAACAGATACACACACAGACCAATATTCACATTCCTGTATCCCTGTGAATTATGGACCCTGACTGCAGATTTGGAGAGAAGAGTACAGGGGTAGAGATTAGATGCTTCCGGAGACTCCTTGGCATCTCCTACAGAGACCATGTGAGCAATGATGAAGTGCATAACAGAATCCAGCAAACCATTTGTCCTTACGAAAATCTATCAATCATAAAAAAGCATAAACTTAAATGGTACTGGCATGTCACAAGATCAAAAGGACTTGCAAAAACAATACTGTAAGGCACTGTCCAAAGAAGAAGAAAAAGATGCAGGCCAAAGAAGAGATGGGAGGACATTTTATATTGATGTTATCCCTGAAAAGGGCGGAAACTGGATGTAAAGCAGCACATGAGTGCTTATCTATAATCCTCGAATAAAAGAATTTGCATTGCCTTGCCTTCTCTCTCTCTCCTCCTCTCTCTCTCTCTCTCTCTCTCTCTCTCTCTCTCTCTTCTCTCTCTCTCTCTCTCTCTCTCTCTCTCTCCTCTCTTCTCTCTCTCTCTCTCTCTCTCCCCTCTCTTCTATTTCTTCTCTGTAAAGGCTGGAAGAGAAATATATATATATATATATATATATATATATATATATATATATATATATATATATATATATATAATATATATATATATATATATATCGATGCCTCAGAGCAAGAACGGTTTATCTGAAAAAAAATACCAATTTTCTTTTTTTTTATATTTGGTAGAATTTACTGTAAACTTTCAGATCACAAAACGATAAAAAAAAAAATATATATATATTAATTTTAAAGATATTTGAAGAAAACCGTTCTTGCACAAAATTACCTGAGTGAATTTATCATGGTAAAAGGGACGACTGCATGGCACTCCACTTTTGCTCTAAAGGCTGTTGTGCCAATTAACCTGGTAAATTGTGTAAGGAAAGACTTCAAGCTGTGCAAAACCTTCTTGCATGGGAAGGGATACACTAGGACCACTGGGCAGTTTACGCAACACTGGCGGGCCTGGATGCCGTGTGGTTCTTGCGTGGGAACACTGGTGACTGGAGAGTGATCTTATCTGGGAAAAAGGGTCAAGCTTATTGCCATGCCATGCTTGCATGGGAGGAAGTTCCAGTTCTGCTGTAATTTCTCTGCAGACATAGGTGGTCTGGCTTTACTGCCAGTGTTTTTGCTATCATGGCGTTTCTTCTACATGTATTACAACACAAACACACTATGGTAAAGATAGCATCAATGCTCTTCCTCTCTCGAAAACGGAACGCTTCCATTCAATCCTCGATTTGTTCTGACCTTTCAAACTTTTCAAGTGAGCATATCTCGAAACTTTTGAAAATGGCAACTCTGCTGGTAGACCTTTCTTACTCTGAGGCATCGTAATGTCTGACTCCTAAACTGAGGGAGAAGGTAGCATATCCAAAAATCTTGCCTTTGGTTAACCTTGGAGCTCAAACAAATGGACATTAATTGGGATATATATAGAGACAGCAAGATGCGAATTAGGCATTGGGAATGTAGACATGAAATGCATGCCATGTGCATACATACAAGACAAAGATATCTAAAATACATATCGAGAAAGATGCATCTGAATACAGTGATTTACAGGTCCTCTAAAATACATGGTTGAAATGAAGGTTTTAAAAACGGGCATCTAAATACAGATGCCTGAAGTGTATCAACATACATCTGAAATAGGGCCAGCTAAAGTATGTACTTTAGCAGACTGTACTTAATTGAAATACAGGTATTCTAATGTCAACTTCTGAATATAGAACTAAATTCACTAAAAATACACTTCCATCAAACTTGCAAGCAATTGAATTTAAACAGAAAATAAAATAATGACACGACTTGGAATAAAAAAACATCAGAAAAACCCAAACCTCTTATAACGGAATCTACAAAAGAAAAAAATTCGGATGTACATGTAATATACATCTATTATAAAATGCAGACATTCTACAACAGTGTACACCCCGCTGAAACCAGTCTGAACATACTCTGAAGGGGACACACAGACTGAAATGCGTTTTGAATGCAATCTGCAACAAACCCATTTTTAAAAACAGGTACATATTCCATTCCAGACACATTTGGGAATACGTTATATAATGGGCACCTGTAACAAACACGTGCAAGAACAAAACATCTGAATGCATTCTACAGTGAACACATTTTCTACACCCTGAATGCATTCTAGGAAGGCCCAAGATATACATGCAGATTAACATGCCCTGAACACATTGAAACAACGTCTACACATGCGGGAATAACGGGTCTGAATACATTCCAGACACCTAGGCTAGACACCAGAACAATCGTCTGAACGCATTCTGCTATGAACATATTCTACAATGGGCACATACAAACGCGTAACAACACATCTCAACATATTGTACAACAAACACATTTGAAGTGGACGCCTACACATGTGGAACACACATTTTGAACACATTTTTATGATGAACACATTGTACAATGGGCACCTACACATGCTAAACAACATGATATTATATAATGTATTCCTTATAGATAGCCCCCAGCTGCAGTTTTTTATATTTTATTTTATTTTTTTTTTTATTTTATTCTTTTATTATCAAGGATAACAGAAAAAAAGCAATCATGTGCTTTTTTTTCATCCGGTCCCCGTGTGTATGCAGTTTTTGTAAATATCGCCCCATCTGTTCCCACCGGCACACGATGGCCTACTCTTACAAAAATCGGAACATGATTAAACGTGTACGCAAGATGTTCTGTGTGTGTTCGCAACGGGGCCTCGGTTTAAAGTCTCATCGAAGGTCTAGTGGTTAGGACATTGGACTTTGGCTATGGCGTTGTGCCCTTGGAAAAAGCACTTTAGGGCTATTTTCTCACCCCATCCAGGTGTAAAAGAGGTTACCAAGCTTGTGTTGGGGGTTAACCTGCCATAGGACTGGCGTCCTATCCAGGGGGGAGTCAAATGACTCAGTCTCTTAATGCCACAGAACCGGGATAAGCACCGGCCTGATGAGCCTTAAGCTTGGACAGACTTTTACTTTAAACCTCTTTTTTTATATAGATGCTGAATAACACGTCAAAATACATTATATAATGCACACCTACAGATGCTGAAGAAACATGTCTAAATACATTATATAATGTACACTTATACACACTGAATAACACTTTCTAAAAAAAATTATACACTGTACACCTACACACATGAATAACATGTATAAATACATTATATTGTACACCTACAATGAACACATTCTACAATGACACCCATGGACGGGATAGCTCAGTGGTCAGGCGCTGCTTTTCCCCAGCCCGGTTTAAGCAGCCTGGTTGCCAGTTGGATGGGTGTCCGTTTGCGCGCCTTGGCTTCAGTACAGTTCAACCCCGCTGTAAATGAGTACCTGCCCTCTTTAGGGTCAGGGAAGGTAAAGCAAGTGAGGGAGAGGAGAATAACCGCCGCCCTCCCCATTTGAGAAGCTAAGGTTTCTGATGCTTTGCTCCCCTACGACCACACAAATTATGGGACACCCTTTACCTTTTAATGTACACCTAAACTCACTGAATAACACGTCTAAATGCATTATATAATGTGGGCTACACCTACACACACTGAATTGCATGGTCTAAATACATTATATAATGTACACCTCCACACACTGAATAATATGTCTAAATTCATAATATAATGTACACTTCACACAAATCTAATGCATGTCTAAATACATTATATAATGTACACCCACCCACACTGAATTGCATGTCTAAATAATTATATAATGTACACCCAACCACACAATTGCATGTCTAGACTCCCCGCGCTTAGCCCTATGCTCTAAGTCTGGCCTCCATCACTACATTCCAGCTTTTAGGGGCAGCTCACATAAGAATTTCATGAGAGAAAATTAAAAATATTGCTTGAAAAAAAGGAAGAGAGAAATGGGCTGGGTGGGGAGAAAACTAGGCAAAAGAAAAGGGAGAAAATAGGTTGATAGAAAAGGGGAAATTTCTAGCACAGAATTTGCAGGAAGCAGGGAATGCCATTTATACTGAAAGAGCCCCCAGTATAAACACAGACTGGAAGTACAGAATTCTGCCTGTTTTGGGGTGTGCTGGTCTTGTGGCTCTATGCTTTTCTCCACACCTGTCAATAAAATATTTATTTATTTGAGGATGGTTTCAGGCAAGCTCAAAGTAGTTAAAGGATATTTCACTACAAAAAATATATCAAAAAATGCTTAAAGTAAATGGATGAAAATACACTTTCTTTCATACCCATAGTCATTATGTGTACCCCCTCATCAAGATAGCATCACACCCAAATGAAGGCAGAATCTCAGTCTTATTTTTTTCATCCTCACGATCTTCTGAATTCATACAAGATCGTTTTTTTCACCACTGTCAGGCTCATCTAAAACCTCATTTGGGCCTCTTTCTTTAGCTGTTTAACAGCCATTGAGGCATTCAAGGTGAAGAGTTAAGTCATTTTGAACAAG
>JASPKP010001820.1:10000-12500 GCA_030674155.1 Stramonita haemastoma | reverse complement strand
TTTATGCATTACCCATAATCCTAGTGGCCAGAAAAGGGAGGGAAGCACGTGAAGAGCACACTGTAAAACAGTGACTTTTTTTTGTTTCTTGTTTTTTTTGAGGGGGGAATATTTGGGGGGGGGGGGGTTGCTGTGCCCCCCCCCCCCCCTTTCTGTAATTAACAGCAGAACTGACTTGATTGTACAAAACAACATCGTTTCCCAATATGGTTTTTCTTTTGGTTTCTCTTCTGTTCGGTTATTGGAATTATAAAAAAAAACCAATAACAGCAACAAAAAACAACCACACAAGAAAATTATTGTGGATCATATTCTTGCTCTTTTGGGCCCCAACCCCCCCCCCCCCCCCCAATCCATTAGACCACGAGTGGTGGTCTGGGTGCTACTAGTCTTTCGGATGAGTCGCTAAACCGAGGTCCCGTGCATTACACAGTCATCATTATTTAGCGCACGTAAAAGAACCCACGGCAACAAGAGGGTTGTCCCTGGCAAAATTGTGCAGAAAAAAGCCACTCTGATAGGGAAACAAATACAGTTGCAGACAGGACAAAGAAAAGTGAGGGACTGGTGCCGCACTTGTGTGACGGTGGGAACGAATGCCAAAACTGATAAAACTGCAAACACACGGGGACTTGATGTAAAAAGCACACGAGTGCTTCTTCCATTATCCTGCAAAAGAAAGGAATAAAGAAAAATGAACACAATACACACACACGCACATACTCACACACACATACACACACTCTAAACCATACACACGCACACACACGCGCGCGCGCGCGCGCACACACACACTGCCGACCCCCCCCCCCCCCAACACTCTCTCTCACACACACGCACACAACACACACACACACACACACACACACACACACACACACACACACACACACACACACACACACACACACACACACGCTCGCGTGGGAGCGCGCGCGCGCACGCACGCACGCACGCTTAACACACATACACACACTACACCCCTACCGCCGCTTCCACACTCACACACACAGAGTCTGTCTGTCTGTCTGTCTGTCTGTCTGTCTGTCTGTCTGTCTGTCTGTCTGTCTGTCTGTCTGTCTGTCTATCTATCTATCTATCTATCTATCTATCTATCTATCTATCTATATATATACATAAGAGTTGTGATGGTTTGAATGTAGGTGTCTATACCACCAAGGAGTGAATGGACTAAAAAACAAACAAACAACACACACACACACACTAGCCATCCCCCCCCCCCCCACACACGCATACACACACACACACACTACCCCCCCCCCACACACACACTACACACGCACACTACCCCCCCACACACACACACACTACACCACACACACATGGCCTCCCACTACACCCCCCCCCCACACACACACACACACTACCCCCCCCCCACACCCCCCCCACACACACACCCCACACAGAGCCAATCAATATTGTTATGGCAATATTTCACGCTTATTGTTGGGGCAATATTGCACGGTCGAACACCTCGAGGCAACAAGGACACCACTAGGCTTCCTATCGATCTGCCTTCTTTCAATAACCAGCTCAGATTAAACAACGCTTACAGTCGACGCTTTACTGTGTGCCCGTGTGGGGAAATACATAGGCCTAGCTAGATTTCGCTTAAAAAAAAAACGGATTCTGTATATGTACACAGATTTATAGAGCCTTTCTATCTCTGTCTCTGTCTGTCTGTCTGTCTGTCTGTGTCTGTCTGTCTGTCTGTCTCTCTGTCAGTCTCTCTGTGTGTCTTTCTGTCTGTCTGTCGGCTTCTGTCTCTGTCTCTCTGTCTCTGTCTCTCTTTCTCTCTCTCTCTGTCTCTCTCTCCCTGTCTCTCTCTGTCTGTCTGTCTGTCTGTCGCTCTCTGTCTGTCTGTCTGTCTGTCTCTCTCTCTGTCTCTGTCTCTGTCAGTATGTTTAGGGTTGTTCAGGAAACGGGACAGCCTGGTGGTTAGAGCCGTTGTGCATTCGGGATATTTACCCGAGAGAGAGCAAGGGGGATGGGGTAGAGGGGGAGGGGGGGGGGGGGGGGGAGCGCGAGAGGGGGAGAGAAGAGAGAGACAGAGACAGAGAAGAGATGAAGACAGAAGAGACAGAGCAGGAGAGACAGAGGAGACGAGGAGAGAGCGAGACAAGGTAGAGAGACAGAGACAGAAGAGAGACAGAAAGAAGAGAGACAGAGAGACAAGACAATACATATATACTAGACATATAGACAGAGACAGGAGTCAGAGAGACACAGAGAGAGACAGAGAGAGAGAGAGCGAGAAGAGAGAGTAGAGAGACAAGAGACAGAGAAGAGACAGAGACAAGAAAGAGAGACAGAGATGAAATTGATTGACAATCTACTATTAGATAAGTATATGACATAATTTTTATCAGTCTTGAAAGAGAGAGAAGAGAAGAACAGTGAGAGACAAAGAGAGGAGTGAGAAGAGAGACAGGAGACAGAGAGAGACAGAGAGACAGAGACAGAGACAGGACAGACAGAC
>JASPKP010001820.1:0-2500 GCA_030674155.1 Stramonita haemastoma | reverse complement strand
TTTTATTGCAGGTTTGAACTTTATCCTGGTTTATTTTTCATTGCTTCAGTATGTGTGAAATGTATCCCTGCTTTCATTCTCATTGCTATAGTGGGTGTGAAATGTATCCATGCTTTTCGTGTCCACTGCTATAATGGGTGTGAAATGTATCAATGCTTTCATTTTTCATTGCTGAAGTATGTGTGTGTGTGTGTGTGAGATGAGAGAGAGAGAGAGAGAGAGACGAGAGAGAGGAGAGAGAGAGAGAGTGAGAGATGAGGAGAGAGAGAGGAGAGAGAGAGAGGAGAGAGGAGAGAGAGAGAGAGAGAGAGAGATGAGAAAAGGAAAGAAAGAGATACAGAGAGAAAGAGAGACTGAGAGAAAGCAAGCTTTGTTGTCAGTCAATACCAGCTGATTTTCATCAAAGAAAGAAAGACAGACAGAAAGAAAGACAGAAAGACAGTCAGACAGAAAGAAAGAAAAAAAAAAGAAAAAGAAAGAAAGACAGACAGGACAGAATGAAAGACAAACAGACAGACAGACAGACAGACAGACAAGCAACAGAAAGAAACGAGAAGAAAAGAGACCCCCCCAAAAAATCCCTATAATAACCTTTTTTCATTCCCATACTTTTCTCTCTCCTTACAAATAAACTCCTCTCTTCCTCCTCCTCCTCACAAAAGTGTGTGGCAAACATGGCGTTGATTGAAAGCGTTTCTGCATGCAAGGGGCAAAATAACTGCGCTTTTAAATCAGACAGGGGAACATGTCCTATGCTTCCTTCCCCCCTTTAGCTTCTGAAAGCAAGATGCCCTGGCATGTTTTCCCTACGTGATTAAGCTGAGATTGAATGAAAAAAAAAAAAATACCCGTGGTTCTTGCTTGTGGAAAGGAGCCACCATGAGGATTATGCATGTTAATTCTGGGACATGGTGTGTGTGTGTGTATTGTGTGTGTTGTGTGTGTGTGTGTGTGTGTGTGTGTGTGTTGTGTGTGTGTGTGTGTGTGTGTGTGTATGTGTGTTTTGTGTGTGTGTGTTGAGTGTACGTGTTTGTGTGTTTGTGTGTGTTTGTGTGTAGCGTTGTGTGTGTGTGTGTGTTGTGTGCGTTTGTGTGGTTTGTGTGTGTGTGTAGTGTGCTGTGTGTATGTGTGTGTGTGGTGTGTGTGAGTGTGTATTGTATGTGTGTGCGCATGTGTCTGTGTGTGTGTGAGTGTGTATGTGTAGTGTTGCGGCGGTGCGTGGTGCGTGTGTGTATGTGTGTGGTGTGTGTGCATGCGTGCATGCGTGCGTGCGTCGGCTGCGTGCTCTGCGTGCGTGTGTGTATGCGTATTGTACACAGTATGCAAGTGTTAGGCGCGTGTTTGTCTTTGGAAGCATGTCTGTAAAACATGTCTGTAATCACGACTGTAAACAGTTTGTAAACACGGACTGTCACATGTCTGTAACACGACTGTAAACATGTCTGTAAACACGACTGTAAAAAATGTCTGTAATACGACTGTAAACATGTCTGTAATCACGACTGTAAACAGTCTGTAACCACGACTGTAAAACTGTCTGTAACCACGACTGTAAACTGTCTGTAATCACGACTGTAAACATGCTTAATCAGACTGTAAACATGTCTGTAACCACGACTGTAAACTGTTGTAATCACGATGTAACAGTCTGTAATCCGATGTAAAATGTCTTAAACATGTTTGCAAAAACCTGAGAATTATACGGCGTCCCAAAAATTTCATTGTATGGACACCCCCCCCCCCCGTTTTCCCCACCTAACCAAAACAAAGAAACCATCCCCCTCCACACACCCCCCCCAAAAAAACAAAACAAAAAACCCAAAAAAAAACCCCCGCTAAAAGACTACAACAATGTAAAAAAAAAAAATCGCCCCCCCCCCCCCCACACCACACACACCACCACACAACACACACACACACACACCACACCACACACACCCACAAAACGTATCTTTAGTAGAAGGGAGCTAAACCCCCATCTTAGGCCTTATATTTGCTGCTCAGAAGCTCTAGTAAAATTATTCCCCCTTTGACATCTGAAGCTAAAAAAAAGAAGAAAAAAGACAAACCGTTTTTCTTTTTCTTTTTTCTTCTTCTTCTTCTTTTTTCTTCTTTTCTTTTCTTCATCTCATATGTATCGTCGTCGTTGTCGTCGTCATCGTCATGTCTCACATCTCATCTCATCCCCTATCATCATCTTCTTCTTTTCATTCTTCTTCTCTTTTCTTCTTCTTCTTCTTCTTCTTTTTCTTTTCTTCTTCTTCTTCTTCTTCTTCTTCTTCGTCAATCGTCGTGTCTTCGTCTCTCGTCGTGGAACGCTCAGCAGTCTATGTTATCTGTCCAAGGAGCGAAAATGCGACCCGCTACACTCTAAGGTCTGACATTGCAGGCCCGCGCAGTCATTTAATTTCAGCGTTGGGGGACGGGTGCCTAGTGGTCGAACATTGCGCTGGCAATTCGACGACCCGAGTTCGATTCCCGTTTGAGGAGATTTTTCCCC
>JASPKP010001819.1:22500-26143 GCA_030674155.1 Stramonita haemastoma | reverse complement strand
TGTAATTTTTTTGGGAGCATTTGATGAGACAAAAACCCAAAGGGCCCCTGTGTGCGAACGCAACAGAACATCTTGCGCAAAAAATTAAAAAACCCCATTCCGCCTTTTGGAAGAGAGGTTTTGTGTGCAGTAGGGTGGAGACAAAATTTTTTTTTTTTAAAACCCGCATGCCCCAAGGAACCGTGTTCAGAACCATCCCTGCGAGAATCGGGGGTTTTTGAGTCCCATGGCGGCGGGGGCTGATAGGGCAACGTTCTGGCACTTCTGCAACTTTTCTGGAACCATTTGTTGGGCAATTCCCTTTCCCAAGGCCCATTCCGGGGTTTGGGAAGGTGGGTCTGCTGCAGGGGTTTTCAGTTTGCCCTTAAATTTCCCCGGGTTTTGTTTCTCAAGACTAAGCCCAACTCCACAGATATCCGAATGATGGGTGCCTAGAACGAAATTTGAGAAACACCCTTCAATGGCCGTGAAAAAAGTGGGTGAAGTGGACTGCCTTGTCCCACTCGGGTAAGACCCCACGGGGGCCCCAAAAACCCCTTTGGGGATTAACCCCCTTTCCCTTCCCTAACCCAACTCTAACCACTGTGCCAGGGGTGGTTTTGAAGTGATTACATCAAAAATTCTACCCTAGCAGTACAGATGCATCGTTTCATCAATTTGTATCATTTTCCCTCCTTTTATTATGCCCCACATTCATTTTTAAAACAAATTTTCATTATCATGCCCCTAGGGTCCATAACATTTTCTAATTTCAGCGCTCAAGTCAAGTTTGTACTCCATACAGTACTCACACCCCATTTGCAAAGCAAAAAAACTCAAGAAAATTTATTACGCCAAAACGACACTCAGCTTTAAGCATAGTAAAATGTACAGAAATCAACATGCTGGCTTACCTTTTGAATATGCGCGCAAACCCGGGAAAGGGTGACGATGGAATCCCCGTGACCCCCCCCCCCCCCTCACCCCCATCAAAACCAAAGCAAACAATGTTAAATTACGATAACTCGGCAAATATTTCCATAACTATTAATAAAAATAAAAATGAAAATAAAAAAATTTGAAAAAATTAGCCTATAGGCCTATCAAAGGTCAAAATAGGCCTACTGAAAACTGTTTCCCTTATAGTGCTAGCAAATGGTTGCAATCATTAAATCTATAGGAAGCAGACACATGGTAGGGATTATGGAGACACCAATCCAAAAAACAAAAAAACAAAAAACCCAGTCATTTTAAAAATGCATAAAGGCTCTACATGCTTCGTTTTGAGTTACTATTATCGTAACTATGAATTTTCATTAGATCTTACCCAATGGGAAGACGGAAGAAATCAGCTAACATTGGAAGAAAACTTTCAAAGATCCAAGTAGCCTACCTAGAGTGTGTCTGCAGACTCCCAAAGAGGGCAACCTTGACTGAATATCAGTCCGAGAAGGAACTACAGTAAAATAGACTAAGCCTTGTTTTGTGATTTATATACACATAAGGTTTTTCAACGGATTTTTACAACTTTAACATGTCATTGTTGGAAATCCGTTGGAGGCCAAATTGGGAATCTTGGGCAACTCTTGATAGGGCCTATAAAACATTATGTATCCCTACCCTACACAGTGCTCTGGCATCGCTGCGGCGTTCTAAATTTAGCTGACTGGCCACAAGAACTGCAGCCTTATTTCACCCCCCATAATACGGAATAGGCTAGCTCACAGCGGAGGCAGACCGGTGTTTAAATTAGTATGCCCGCTTCACGTTGATCAAAATTAATATACAAATGACAATTTTCATTATACTTTTATGAAGGTTTTTAAAATATGCAGACCATGTCATGGAACATTCATGGCAGATTGACTGAGTGGGTGTATGTGCCTTGAAAAAGCTATTATATTATGCCTAAGCTTCATCAGAAAGACCATTGTCCTCGACCCAGTAAGTTTTGTGTGACTAATTTTAGAATGCGAGCCAGAGAAGATGGGATTAGGCAGTGTGTGTGTGTGTGTGTGTGTGTGTGTGTGTGTGTGTGTGTGTGTGTGTGTGTGTGTGTGTGTGTGTGTGTGCACTTTCTTCAGTTTAACGTCTCTTCACTCGAAGTGATATTAGACAAAAAAGAAAGATGAAAGTGTGTCACATTCAAAGAATGTGTGCGCGTGTGAGTGTATGTATGTATGTATGTATGTATGTATGTATGTATGTATGTATGTATGTATGTTGTATGTATGTATGTGTGCGTGTGTGTATGTATGTATGTATGTATGTATGTATATATATATGTGTGTGTGTGTGTATGTGTGTGTGAGAGAGAGAGAGAGAGAGAGGAGAGAGGAGAGAGAGAGAGAGGAGAGAGAGAGAGAGGAGAGAGAGAGAGGAGAGAGAGAGAGAGGAGAGAGAGAGAGAGAGAGGAGAGAGAGAGAGAGAGAGGAGAGAGAGAGAGAGACAAGGCAAGGCAAGGCAAAGTCTTTTATTCGAGGATAATAGATAAGCACTCGTGTGCTTTTTTACATCCAGTCCCGCCTTTTCAGGGATTACATCAAGTTGAAAATATACTAAACAATAAGACTTTACGCAGTACCAAACAACACACAAGAATAAAGGACACTATATATGATAAGGTATTAAAATGCACTCTTTCAGAAGACAAAAATCAGAAGTCACAATAAAAAAATTTTGATTATGGAAAAAGAAAAGAAAAGCGTTAGTAGATAAGGAGCAAACAAGAGAACAAAATGAATTAGACAACCGAAAACATCAATCCACCACTATCTATCAAAAATTGTACATGTATATAAAATCATACATTTGGATAGAAGGGGATTTTTTTTTTAAAACTAGCATCCTTATTGGAGGGGGGGGGGGGGAGTCATACTACCAATAGAATTATAATTAAAAAAAAACAAAAAAAAACCAAAAAACAAAAAAAACAAAACAATAAAAACAACAACAACAACATAAAACATCCTAGATGTTTAAAAGAAATAGGCATATCATTTTTTTTTCAATCGGATAATGTTTTACACACACTCACACTCACTCACGCACAGACACACACACAGACACACACACAGACACATACACAGACTCACAACACACTCTCACACACACATACACACACAAATATACACTCTCACTCACACACTCACACACACACACACACAAGCACACTCTCACACACACATATACACACAAACATATACTCACACACACACACACATACACACACACACACACAAAACACACACACACAAAACCCCACACATACACATGCACACACAAACACACACATACACACACACTGACACACACACACACACACACACACACACACACATAAAATACATACACACACACACTCACACACACACATATACACACCCACGCTCGCACACACACACACACGCACATACACACATTCTCACACACACACGCACGCACGCACGCACACACACACACCCCACACACACACACCACACACACACACACACACACACACACACACACACACCACACACAATACACACACTTTCACCGGTTCTGACACATTTCATCAATAAACTGCATTCTACGGAAAATATATGCCTTGAATTCTGAATAAAATCATAAAGAATACACGAATACTCTATCCGCTGTCAGGCACATATTTAAAATATATAAA
>JASPKP010001819.1:0-20000 GCA_030674155.1 Stramonita haemastoma | reverse complement strand
GTGTGTGGTGTGTGTGTGTGTGTGTGTGTGTGTGTGTGTGTGTGTGTGTGTGTGTAGGCCTACGTGTGCATAAGATAAAGGAAAAAACAAACATGTAAAGAAATCAGCATATGAAAAAAAAAATGGGGGGGGGGGGGGGGGGGGCATTGAACAGTTTAAACGAGGTTAAAGCATGAACAATTACAAAAATTTGCCAACAGGGCTTTTAACTAAACAGTTAACTATCTCCAATATAATTTCATTATTGTCAAATATTTGTTCAAATGACATTTTTGAAATCTTACATACAGAGAGATAGATAGATGTGGTGGTCCTGGTGGAGATGATGGTCTTCGGTCTGACAGCTTCCAGATGACTCTGGCTTTCACTGCCCGACTTCATACACCTTGCAGCTGGAGGTCCATCCCTTCCCAGGTCCGCGATGTCTGTTAATTTGCTATTTGGCGTTTCTGTAGCAAGATTTTTTTTTTCACAGGGTGGTGTAGTTAATCCTACGCCTAACCCTCCTCCTTTTTCAGCCGGGCTTGGAACAGTCCTAGGCAGAGTTACACTGTAGGCCTACCAGCATTTATTCCGACACACTTGCTATATTCAAGCTAGGCTGCAATCTTTGGGGTTGTGGTGTCGCCACAAAACCTGGGCTACACATATCCAAGATGTTAGTAAAGTGTGTATGGGCTAGTAGAGTACTCTCTCGGTGCCGTGGGCTTTGTTAGGCTACTGTACAAAAGTCAGGGTAGCCTAGCCTAGGATGGGACACAAACAGTGCCTATTGTCACATCTGGAAATGTGCCTTAATCTTGGGGTGTGTGTATGCGTGCGCACACTCATGTGTGTGTGTGTTTGTGTGTGTGTGTGTGTGTGTGTGTGTTTAATGTTTAATGTTTGGAGGCCCTGCATTTTGCCTTGGTGCAACATATTGTATTTTGTCATTGGTTTTTTTTTGGTGTACTACTGGTTGTCATTGCTTACACTGTACCAGCTTTCGTTCCTAGAAACTTTGCTATATTCAAGCCAGGCTGCCCTCTTGGAGGCTATGGTACAGCCACAAGACCACTGCCAAGCATATCCAAGATGATAGTAAAGTGTGTATGCATACAGTAGCCTAGAGCACTCTCGTGCTGCTGTGGGCTCTGTTACCTGCAAAAGTCAGGGCAGGACGGCAGTTTAAACCACCCCTTTGTCACATCTTCTGGGAATGCCCCTAACTTTTGGGGGCTGAGTATGTACACAGGCATGCATGTGCGCGCTCGTGTTTGTGTGTGCGTTTTTTATGTGTGCATGTGGGGACCCTGGGCTTTGCTGTGGTGCATCATAATTATTAACTCTGCCATTGCCGGTCCCAAGCCCAGATGAGAAAGGAGGAGGGTTGGGCGTGGGGCTAGCAACCCCACCCTGTCAAACCAAAGCTTGCTACAGGAACGCCAACAACGGACCAAGAGACTACTGCCCTGGGAGAGGAATGGTCCTTGCCAAGAGGATGTATGACGCCGTGTGGTGAAAGCCGTGAGTCTAGGGAAGCCACAAGGCCGACCCCCTTTTATCCACCAGGACCATCAACGTCGGAACATGGAATGTGAGGACCATGTCTGAGACGGGAAAAAAAACACAAGTAGCAGCAGAGATGAAAAGCTACAACCTCACATGGCTTGGCATCAGTGAGACCCGTTGGACACAGTCAGGACAAAGGAAACTGCTCACTGGAGAGATGCTGCTTTATTCTGGCCACGAAGAAGACAACGCTACACACACACAGAGGGCGTAGCGCTCATGTTGTCAAGACCTGCGCAGCGAGCCCTGATAGGATGGGAAGCACACGGATCCAGAATCATCGCAGCATCCTTCAGGACTAAAAAAAAGAAGATGAAGATGAACATCATCCAGTGTTCTGCGCCAACCAATGACGGCAAAGAAGAAGCCAAAGATAAATTCTACGACAGACTGTAGATTATCATCATCAAGTACCCAGAAAAAGATATAAACATCCTCATGGGTGACTTCAATGCCAAGATCGGACAAGACAACACGGGATGCGAGGAAGTGATGGGAAGACACGGATTAGGAGAGATGAACAAGAATGGCGAGAGATTTGCAGACTTCTGTGCTATCAACAATCTGGTAATCGGTGACAGCATTTTCCCCCACAAAAGAGTACATAAGACCACCTGGGTATCACCAAATCATGTGACTGAGAACAAGATCGACCATATCTGCATGGCCAAGAAAATCAGGAGATCTCTATAAGATGTAAGGGTGAAAAGAGGAGCAGACGGTGCATCTGACCACCACTTTTTGGTAGCCAGGCTGAAGCTAAAGCTGAAGAAGAACTGGATGCAAGAAACAACAAAGAGGCAGAAGTACAACACCAGCCTGCTGAAAGACACAAAGGTAAATGAAAAATTCAAGCTGTCCCTCACCAACAAGTACCAAGTACTACAAGAACTGCTTGAAGAAGAGACTGACATCAAGAACCAGTGGTAGAAAGTGAAAGAGACACTGACGTCAACTTGTCAGGAAGTAGTGGGCCCCAAGAGACACCAACAGAAGGAATGGATATCGGCAGTCACACTGGGCAAGATCGAGAAGAGAAAGCAGAAGAAAGCAGCAGTAAACAACAGCCGGACAAGAGCAGCAAAGGCCAAGGCACAAGCAGACTTCACAGAAGCCAACAAAGATGTCAAGAGGAGCACAAGAACAGACAAGCACAGGTACATCGACAGCCTGGCAGAGGAAGCTGAGGAAGCAGCAGCCAGAAACAACATGAAGCTGCTGTATGACACCACTAAGATGACGCTTCTGTCAGTGCCAGGAAAAGTCTTTAACAGGATCCTCCCCGAGAGAATGAAAAATGTAGTCGACCCTCTCCTCCGAGACCAGCAGGCCGGCTTCTGCCAGAACAGATCATGCGTAGATCAAATTGCCACTTTGCGCATCATTGTTGAGCAATCTTTAGAGTGGAACTCGTCTCTAAACATGAACTTTGCTGATTATGAGAAAGCATTCAACAGTGTGGACCGCAACACCCTCTGGAAATTGCTTCGCCACTATGGAGTGCCAACCAAACTGGTCAACTTGATCAAGAATTCCTACGAAGGAATGACCTCCAGGGTGGTCCATGGAGGACAACTCACAATCAGGTTTGAGATGAAGACCGGAGTCAGACAAGGCTGTCTCCTGTCACCTTTCCTCTTCCTCCTGGCGATCGATTGGACCATGAAGACATCAACAGCATACAGAAGAAATGGAATCCAGTGGACACTGTGGGACCAGCTAGATGATCTCGACTATGCAGATGACCTGGCCCTGTTTTCCCACAGCCGCCAACAAATGCAGGACAAGACCACAGAACTAGCAGCCACCTCATTACAAGTTGGCCTCAAGATCCATGATGGCAAAGGCAAAACCAAGATTCTCAAGATCAACACAGCAAGTGAGGATCCAGTCACACTAAATGGGAAGGAGCTGGAAGAAGTGGAGGCATTCACGTACCTGGGTAGCATCATTAGCATGCAGGGTGGCACAGACGCAGACGTCAGAGCAAGAATTGGCAAGGCGAAGGCAGCGTACTTGCAGCTGAAGAATATCTGGAGCTCCAAGGTGTTCAACTCCAACGTCAAGTCAGCCTGACTGTATGGAGCGGAGACATGGAGGACAACAAAGACCACCATCAAGAAAGTGCAGACCTTCATCAACAGCTGGCTGAGACGAATTCTCCAGATCCACTGGCCCGACACCATCAGCAATGCAGACCTGTGACAATGTACCAACCAGCTGCCAGCCGAGAATGAAATCTGGTGCAGGAGATGGGGATGGATCAGGCACACCCTGAGAAAGCCAGCCAGCAACATCACAAGGCAGGCACTATCATGGAACCCACAGGGAAAACAAAAAAGAGGAAGGCCAAGAAACACCTGGCGACGTGACCTTGAGGCAGAAACCAAGAAGATGGGATACACCTGGAGACAGCTGGAGAGAATAGCCCAGGACAGAGGACTCTGGTGGACTGTTGTCAGCGGCCTATGCTCCAGGGGGAGTGATGGGCCTAACTAAGTAATCATAATTATTGTATATTATCATTATTATTATGTGTAAGCTTCTACTTGATATCATTACAAACACTGTACCAGCTTCTGTTCCGACAAACTTGCTATATTCAAGATAGGCTAAAAGGATAAAATGAATAAATAAGTAAATAGATAAAAAGGGCAAGTTTACGGGTCTATTTCAGCAGTGTGTAGTGTAGTTTTATGGATTTTATCAGTTTGAAGACAGTCAACGTCCCCACAAGCACAGATCTATACAGACAGTCACACTATCCTCCGAGAAGTGGAAACAGCAGTCAGATTGCTGAAAAAGGGAAAGTCAGCAGGGGCTGACACTATTCCAGCAGAGTTGGTTCAAGCTGGAGGGGAAGCCATGATCAATGCTCTACTGAAAATTTGCAACAAGATCTGGCAAACAGGAAAAAGGCCAGCACCATGGACACAGTCACTCATCATCACCCTCCCCAAGAAAGGAAATCTTTTGCAGTGCCAGAATTACCACACACTCAGCCTCATATGCCACCCAAGCAAGGTCATGTTGAAGATTATACTGAACAAACTGAAGCCACAAGCAGAGACCATCATTGCTGAGGAACAAGCTGGTTTCAGAGCAGGGCGTAGCACAACTGAACAGATATTCAACCTCAGAATACTCTGTGAGTGGTACCTTCAACACCAACAAGACCTCTACCACATACTTATTGATTTTAAGAAGGCATTTGACAGGGTGTAGCATGCAGCTTTGTGGGCAACCATGAATTTGTACAGCATCAATGTAAACCTCATCAGAGTCATCAAAGAGCTGTACAACAAGACCACCAGTGTAGTGTACTACAACAGCAACATTGGAGAGTGGTTTCGAACAACAGTTGGAGTAAGGCAGGGTTGTCTACTCTCACCCACACTTTTCAACATCTTCCTTGAGAGAATACTGGCTGATGCACTGGAACACCATAAAGGATCAGTCAGGATTAGTGGCAGAACGATCACAAACCCCAGCTTCGCAGATGACATTGATGGACTAGCAGGATCAGAACAGGAGCTTGCCAACCTAACAGTACACCTGAACAAGGCCTCTAAAACATACGGCATGGAAATCAGTGCAGAGAAGACCAAACTGATGACCAATAACGCCACAGTACAGACATCAGCACTGATATCAGGGTCAACAACGAGAAGCTGGAAACAGCTCAAAGCTTCAAGTACTTGGGAGCCATTGTATCAGACAAGGGGTCCAAGCCAGAGGTAGTATACAGGATTGCACAGACAATAACAGCACAGTCAAAACTGAACACTGTCTAGAAAGATAACAATATCAGTGGAGCAGTGCAAGTGTAGCTTTTAGCAGTACAAGTACGCTCGTATTGGTTTTATCAGCGAGTTATATGGGTTCATTTCAGCAGTGCAAGTACAATGGTGTGGAACAGTGGAAGTGTAGTTTTTTGGGTTTATTTTATCAGTGTATGTGTAGTCGTATGGGTTTCAACTGTGCAAGTGTAGTGGATTATCATAGGCTTTGTTTATTTATTTATTTGTTCTTCTATTTTGAGGATAATGTACAAAAGCACTCCAATGCTTTTTTTTTTTTACATCCAGTACCTGTGTGTGTGCAGTTATGTAAATTTTGTGATCTGTCAACACAGTGGCCTACTCTTCCGAAAAGTGGAACGGGTTTTAACTTGTGCACAAGATGTTTGCACTCGGACCTCGGATTATAGTCTCATCCAGAGTGCAAGTGTGATTTTGTGTGTGTAGTCCAGCAGTGTAAGTGTATTACAGTTTTATGGCTTTAGTTTCGAAGTGTAAGTTTATGGGTTTAGTTTCGAAGTGAAAGTTTATGGGTTTAGTTTCGAAGTGTAAGTTTATGGGTTTAGTTTCGAAGTGTAAGTTTATGGGGTTAGTTTCGAAGTGTAAGTTTATGGGGTTAGTTTAGGAGTGCAAGTTTATGGGGTTAGTTTAGGAGTGTAAGTTTATGGGGTTAGTTTAGGAGTGTAAGTTTATGGGGTTAGTTTAGAAGTGTAAGTTTATGGGTTTGTTTAGAAGTGTAAGTTTATGGGGTTAGTTTAGAAATGTAAGTTTATGGGGTTAGTTTAGCAATGTAGTAGCAGGCAGCCATCAGTCTTGGAAGACTATCGAGTTGTACCCAGCCTCGCCCTTTCTTCCCAGTTTGACGAAAAAATCGAACTGAATGTCAAAGTTATTCGGATGAGACTATAAACCGAGGCCCCGTGTGCGAACGCATGCAGAACATCTTGCACACACGTTAAAACCCTGTTCCGCCTTTTGGAAGAGCAGGCCATCGCGTGCCGGTAGGAGTGGATGACAAAATAAAAAAAAAAACCAGCATGCACACAGGTGTCATGTTTAGACACCATCCCTGAGGGAAAACAAAAAAAGGGTAGGCGCTGCACTTGTGGCAATGCGCTCTCCCCGGGGAGAGCAGCCCAAATTTCATGCAGAGAAATCTGCTGTGACATAAAGTGGTATAAAAAAAAAAAAAAAGGCTGTACATGTGATAAAACAAATTTTCCCACAGGCAGTGGTGGGCAGGAGTGTGAAGTTGAAGCCAACTTTTAAGAGCCGACGAGGTCTGACCAGGATTGGGCACTTTGGACTCAAGTTGCTAGCAAACAGATACAGAGTAACAAAATTTGATGCAACTGGTGCTAAATACTTGCCTTTCAATGAAATTACATGCAGATTTTGTACTTATGAAAAATTAAACCCAATATGATCAAGACGGGTTATCATTGTACTTTTGGTTTCCACACGTGGACATTGTGTCCCGAATGCGGTGTTCTTTCGCTGACTAAATCAATAGATGTGGCATCCAACTTGATTTTTAGATTTTGGGGAGTGGGGTTTTTTTTGTTTTTATTTTTTAGTAAATTACTTTAGACTTAGAAAACAGTTCTTAGAAAACTGGGTTTTTTTAATACCTGAAACAGTCTGGTTACCAAAACTAGTATAAACACAGCTTAAGATTTGACAGTAACTCAGATGTTATGCCTAAAAGTATCGTAAGTGAAAATACCTCTCCTCTCACAACACACACACTTAATGAGCATTCATCAGAAATTGGAGACCTTCATGAGTTATTAGTTTATTGCCAAATTAAACAGTCTAGGGACACTTGCCTGACAAAGAACAAATTGGATTAAAAAAAATTGCTATTATAAGTCTGTGAGTAGATTTGAACCCCCCCCCCCCCCCCCAACACACACAGTGATATGTTTTAATAATTTTATTTTTGGTGGCAATCAATAATATAATGAGCATGTGTAGGCTACAAATGTAATACTACAGGAATCGTACAGGAATGTCTTAAAAGTGTCCTTGAAAACCCTTTGAAAAGTCTTATAGAGGTTTGTACTGAAAGGTCTGTATGAACCCCACACATATCTAATGGGGAAAAAGTCTTCAGAACTATGCTCACAATTCCACACGTTTTGAAAGACTTCCTGCTCAGGATTACACAACAATGCTGCCAGCATTTTTTCCCCCTTGACTGCAGTTATTTTTAGACAGTAAAGGGATTTGAGATATTTTCACACACATTAGGTTTTCATTTCACAAAAAGTTTGTCTACATTTTGAAAAAGGGCTGTGCCCCCTGACCCCCCACTTTTTAGTAGTGAAAGAGGTCACATCTCTCCCCAAGCTCATCCACTGTACTATCCCTTTCTGTAAAATGTTGGTTGCTTTGCACTGTTATTTATTTTTTTTATACCACTTTATGTCACAGCAGATTCCTCTGCGTGAAATTTGGGCTGCTCTCCCTGGGGAGAGCGCGTCACAACAAGTGCAGCGCCTGCCCATTTTTTTTGTTTTCCCTCAGGGATGGTGTCTAAACATGACACCTGTGTGCATGCTGGGTTTTTTTTTTTTTTTTTATAATTGTGTCATCCGCTCCTACCGGCACACGATGGCTTGCTCTTCCGAAAAGCAGAACGCAAGATGTTCTGCATGCGTTCGTACACAGGGCCTCAGTTTATAGTCTCATCCGAATGTAGTGTGTATTTCGGGTGTTTGCTTATGGTGCAATACACCTTTGTTTGCTATGACTATTCGATAGACTGTCATGTATGTGCTGGCTATAGTTTAAAAAAAAGTTCAGTATTGGAAAAAATACTGAAAATCACCCCTGCCATTGTTGCCTTCAGGGACTCCTTTTTCAGTGCCCCAACCACAAAACAGACAGAAAACAACATTCTTTTCTGCAAGTAGTCATTCAAATTCTAAATTCACAAAAACACTGACTACCCAGTTTCACATTTATCTGATATACTTGCCAGATGCTTTTTGTCACGAGTGCAGTCAATATACATGTAAGCATAAATGTGCATGTGTCATTATATGCTAGCATGCACACACAGATGTGCATGAGCATGCATGTGAGTGTAATGTGTGGGGAAAAGTGGGTGGATGTGGGCATATTTTTGGGTGTGGGTATGTGTTGTTACCTTCTATAGATGAAACTTGTGTCTGCATTGTAATCATTTTCTTTCATTTTTTCCCTTCAATATCTATATTCTTGTATCAGCTTGAAGCACTGTGTGTTTGTGTGTGCGCATGTGTGCCTGTGTGCACACAAGCTCATGCAAATAAGAATATCTTATTTCTGGTTTATGATGATTTTTGAACATTATATATATATATATATATATATATATATATATATATATATATATATATATATATATATATATATATATATATATAAGGGGACAGGGCAGCTCAAAGGTAAGAGTACTCGCTTTACCCCAGCCAATGTTGATAAAGCAATAAGTGATGGTTACATATTTCAAGAAAATATTGATAATCCCACAATATTTTCTTAAAATATGAAACAATCACCACAGAAAATGGTGCAAAACAGCATCAATGTTTCATGACTTCTATGCAGAAAATACCTTCTCTTTGTTTTTTAAAGAAATGCCTACATATATACCAATGCATATACATAGCATCGAGGGGTGGGACAGCCTAGTGATCAGAACATTGCAGTTGTAATCTGATGGTTTAGGATAAACGACTCCTCTCCCCAAATGTCCTCCATATGAGACTATAGACCATGGTCCCATGTGCAAATGCATGCAGAAAATATTGCCTTTCAGACAAATAGTCCATTTTGTGCTGGTAGGAATGAATGACAATTTTTTCAAAATGCATCCACACATGGTTCTGTGTGCAAATGCAAGTGCTGGTAGGAACTGATGATAAATTTGTTGAAAATGCATCCACATGTGACCTTCCAGCACATAGAGTCGCTTCTCATCATCCGTTTTTTTGCATATTTTAAATGATTCTAGATGTACTTTGAATGCTCTTTCTACTGGTGAAAACCCCATCCAAATCAGATTAGTTTTAGAGATATAGGGTTTAGAAGGGGGTTTACCTGAAATCGGCCATTTTGAGAAAATGAAGAAAAACTGAATCACAATTTCAATGTTAAATTTTCCTTAGCAACCAATGTTCAATCTTTATGAAACTCTACATGCTGATTGAGTACACACAGAAATACATACTTACAAAGTTTTGTGGTCATATAGGAATTTTCTCAAATATTAGACTTATTTTAATGGGCGACTACCCCTGGCCGTCGGCGCTCACTTTGGCCGATTATTGTATCTCAGGTTCTACTAAATATTTTGCAATAAAATTTAATACTGGAAGAGAAAACATTATTTAAAGCTAGAATATTGAGTTTCAACAGTGAATATCATGGTTAAATAATTTTTTATGATTTAAAAAAAACAAACTATTTTATGAAAAACAGGTACATCCCCTCATCTACAATTAGCTAATGTATGGAATGTTGAAACTAAAATTATTACAAAGGCAAAGGATATGAATAGAAAGGTACCATGGACAGAAATTTGGATATATGTAAATTCACATAGGTGCTGACAACACCAATCTGGATTTAACTTAAAATCAACAAATTAACATTACCAAATCTAACCATGCTTAAAATTAAAACCTTGATTGACCAATTTTTAAAAAAATAATTGCATTTATCTCAGAAGCCATTTTTGCATCTACATGCAAGGTTTCAGGGGAATTCTTACTATAGAATTTGCACAGTAAATGAGGCAATACTGTAGATATTGAAAATTAATCAAAGGTTTAAGATAATGTGAACATGTGCAAAACCCTAGTCTCTTCCCATAGCCAGAATTAGACTCTGAAAACTCATCATCCTTACACTGTGATTTCTTTAGCCACAGCTTTGAACAACACTAACATACACTTAAAACTTATAAACCCATAATGTACACATATACACACATCCATATATGTACACATCCTACAATACTAGATTCAGACCTGGGACACGAGGGTAAGAATTTAAAAGACATGAAAAAAGTATGCAAAATATTTTTTGAGAGTTCGGACATACCTTTAATAAACAGGAAAAAAGAGAACAAACATCATCTACAGACTTCACAGAAAATCAGCAAAATGTACACAAAGTGACAGGTGTGATGTATGTTACATAGTTTCCACTTGGTACCGCTTATATGAATAAAATAGCCAGGTTTCAGGCAAAGAATGATACCATCAATACATACACCCAGCATCATCTTTCCAGTATTAGACTTGAAAACAACTTCATTGTGTTCTGTATATAAGCTTACATCTAGGTGGAGACTGTAACACATGCAACATTGCGGCTTAACAATTTTTGGCTAACAATGGTAGTGCTGCAGCATGGAGGTGTCTTGATTTATTTCATTGAAAATATTAAAAGCTTGCTTTCTATGACAGTGATTATCATTGGGGCATTGGTATATTTATGTAATTGAGAAATGTTGTGTACAGTACGTGGAACCCTAATGGAAACTATTTTTAGGGTTTCCCTCAAGCAGCATCAGAATAAATTTACTGTTTGCACATTTTGATGGTCTTGATGCATTATCTTTTCTCAATATGTTCATTTTAGTTTGCAGGAAATTAACAAGGCATAAATGCAAGCAATAACTGTTGTGGATTTTGAGCAGTTTATCCAAATGTGGCTGGATTCTTTTAAAAAACTTTTGATTTCAGTGGACATTAAAAATTTTTATTGTTAAAAAATCACCCGGTACAAGTGGAAACAGACTTATTGAACTGATTTTTTCCTTGTACTGATTCATCCTTTTATTTACAAAAAGTGAATTCTCAGTTTGCTAGAAGTTTTAAGAGGAAAGGGGGAGAAGACTACTAAATCAAGTCATGCTGAAATCCATTCTGATCCTTGATTACATTTTCACAACCTGAACATTAAAAGTCCCTGCAAAGTATACTTCAAGCAGTGAAAATGGCTGCAAGAGACACAGGTATGTAGCTGACCACCTAAGCAATGTCACCAATGAAAGTTTAACTGCTGAAACAGGACAGAAGGTGAGGAGTTTACGTGCCATGTTGTCCACCTCAAGGACCAAGAACAGCGATGGTCAGCAGGGTGGGGCATGATCACGCAGACATGTAAACAGCTTCCACTGCTGGCTAGGATTGGGGATGGAAGACAGTAAACAGCTTCCACTCGGCCTTTGGGGAGGCAGACATTAACAGCTTCCAAATGCTTGGCTGGATTGGGGATGGCAGACATGTATCAGCTTCCCCTGCTTGGCTAAAGGGTTGGGGATGGCAGACATGTATCAGCTTCAAACCCGCTGGCAAGGATTGGTAGCAACATGCATAAGCTGTGCTGTCAAGGAAATGTACTTTATGACACATACAATTATAAAAAGAAACCATAAGTTCTTGCATTCTCAAGGGAGTCATACAACTGGGCACAACTACCTTTTGTGCAATCCAAATGAGAGTCCGCGTTTGATTCCAGTGTCTTCAAAAATACATCTGACACATGCATTTCTTCTGATGAATGGAATACAAGTAGGTTTTATATCACTTAATTTTGTATTGGAATTGCTGGAGTTTTGAAGATTGTTCATCATTTTCTGTCCCAAAATACAAATGAAACTAATGCTAGCGCTTTAATACTCTTTTTTTTTTGAAAGCATATGAAAAAAATTTGATTGACTATATGATGACAAGATTAAAAAGGGTTGTTTTGCTGAGAAGGAAAGCCCTGTGTTAGAAAGAGAGGGGGGGGAGCAGAAGAGAGAGAGACGAGGTACAAAGGAGAGTAGATGGTAGATGAGGAGGAGGAGGAGAAGGGGGAGGGGTTAGAAGGGGGATGGAGAGCTCAGGCAGGCATCAGCAGTCTGTCTGTCGGTGGGGGGGAAAAAAAACAACTAAAGGGTTTGGGACCGACAGAACAAAGTCAATTTGGATAAAGAAAGGGGAGTGTTGGGGCGGGGGAAATGAAGCTTCATTTCCTAATTTTGCTCTCCACTTTCCACCATCCTTCCTCTCCTGTTTTTAACTATTAACCTCCCAGAAGACCCGAACCCCCTTTTTTTTGGTACTTTTTATATTTTATTTTTTTCCCTTTATCCATTCCCTTCACTTCTCCCAGGAAGCTGGGACCCTCGGCTCCATTATTTCCCTTTTTCCCCCTTGGGGCCTGCACCGGGGGCTTTTTTTTCCCTCCCTCCTACTCAATCGACCTCTCTCTGGGGGCCGGTTTTCGTTCGCGAGATGTTCTCTCTTTCCCCGGGCCTCCTTTTGCTCCCGAAGACAGAGCCAAGCCACCTTTCCCTTTTCCCCTTTTCCAGAAGAAATTTTACCCCAACCCCCCCCTTTTTCCCCCAGGGGGTTCCAAAACCCCCGGGGGAAAAATTTAAAAAGGGGAATCCCCCCCCCCCCGGGGGGGTTTTCCCCCCCCCCCTCCCCCCCCCCGGCCCAAAACCCCCCCCCTTTTTTTTTTTTTTGGGGGGGAAAAAGGCCCCCCCCCCCCCGGAAAGGGGGAAAAAGGGAAAACTCCCCCCCTCCCCCCCCCGGGGGGCCCATTTTTTAAAAAAACCCCCCAAAAAATTTTTTAAAAAAAAACCCCACCCCCCCCCCCCCCCCCAACCCCCCCCCAAAAATTAAAACCCCCCCCCCAAAAAAATTTCCCCCAAAAAACACCCCAACCCCCCCCCCTTTTTTTTTTAAAAAAAAAAAACCCCCCCAAAAGGGTTTTCCCTTTTTTTTTAAAATTTTTTTTTTTTCCCCCCCCCCCCAAAAAACCCCAAAATTTTTTTAAAAAAATTTTTTTTCCCCCCGGGGGGGCCCCAAACGGGGGCCCAAAAACCCCCCAAATTTTTTTTTTTCCCCCCCCTTTGGGGGTTTTCCCTCCCCGGGGGAAAATTTTTAAAAAAAATTTTCCAAACCCCCCCCCCCCGGGGGGGCCCTTTTTTTTTCCCCCTTTTAAAGGGGGGGGAAAAAAGGGTTTTTTTTTTTTCCCCCCCCCCCCCAAAAAAAAAACCCCCCCAAAAAAATTTTTTAACCCTTTTTTCCCCCCCCTTTTTTTTAACCCCCTAAAAACCCCGGGTAAATTTTTTTAAAAAAATTTTTTTTGGGGGTTTTTTTTTTTAAAAAAAAAAAAAAAAAAAAAAATTTTTAAAAAAAAAAGCCCCCAAAAAAAACCCCCCCCCAAAAAAAATTTTTCCCTTTTTAAAAAAAAAAAAAAGGGGGTAAAAAAAAAAAAAAAAAAAAAAAAAACCCCCCCCAAAAAAAAATAATTAAAAAAAAAAAAAAAGGGACCCAAAAAAAAAAAAAAAAAACCCCGGTTTAACCCTTTTTTTCCCCCTTTTTTAAATTTTTTTTTCCCCCCCCCCTTTCCTGCCCCCCCCCCCCCCCCCAAACCCCCCCTTTTTTTTTTTTTCCCCCCCCCCCAAAGCCCCCCCCATTTTTTTTTTCCCCCCCTTCTTTTCCCCCCCCCTTTTTTTCCCCCCCCCCCACCCCCCCCCAAACCCCAAAAAAACCAACCCAAAACCCCCAAACCAAAAACCCCCCAACATACAAAAAAAACCCAAAAAAATTAAAAAACCCAAAAAACCAACAACCCAACCCCATAAAAAATAAAAAAAAAAAAAATTTTTCACAAACAACTTATTGGGAAATTTTTTAAAATAAAATAAAACCCCCCAACCCCCAGAGAAATCCAAGAAGCAGAGGGGGTGGAGAATTTTTTATAAAAAAAAAAAATGGGGAGGGGGCTTTTGTGGGGGGGGTTTCCGGGAAAACCAAGCCCACAACCCATACCCCCCCCCAAAACCGGGGGAATAAAATTTTAATGAAATTGCCACGGCAGGCCCAGTTTAAAACCCCCCAATTTTGGGGAACGGGAAAATGGGGTTTTTGGTTTAAGGCAAGGGGGGTGGGGTTTTGGGGGGGGGGGGGGGAAAGGGGGCATCCCCCAAAAAAGGGAAGGGGAAGCGAAAAAACTACCCTTGAAACCCCCCCCCAACCCCCTCCCCCTTCCCTGGTTTTTTAAAACAAGCAAAACAGTCCCGTTTTGTTTTTGAACCCTTTGCCTATGTCCAAAACCCCTGTTGGAGTTTTTCCCTCCCCCCCCCGTCTGAAAAATTCTCATTCTCTACGGGCTGTCTCTTTCCCCAGAAAGCTGATACCTTTCCCAAAAACAAATTTCCTTATCACCCAAAACCATTTATCACCCCCAAAAAATTTTTCTTTAAAAATCCCCCCTTTAATTTTTTCTTTAATTTAAATTTGAAAATCCCAAAATTTTCTTTTTCGGGGTATTTTTAAACCAGAAGAAATTATAAAACAATTCCCAAAAACCTCCAGCAAAAATCCATCTTTAAAAAAATTTCCCAACATCCCGTCTAAATTTAACCCTTGCTTTTCCCATTAAAAAAATTCAAAATTTAAATTACGGGCAGATGTATTTTTGAAGACAGCTGGAATCACCACCAAATTTCAACACGGGACTTTTAAAACTTAAAAAATTGCACAACAAGTAGTCATGACATTTGTATCATTTCCCAAAAATTTGAATCCCAGTAAACTTTTTAATTCTTTTTAAATTTTATGTACATTTCCATTGAACAAAAAAAAAGCTTAGGGGCCATGTCGGGCCATCCCCCAATCCTAGCCAAGGGCTTTGGGAAAAAAGCTAAAATACATGTTTTCCACCCCCAATCCTGGGCCGCGGGGGGGAAAGCAGGAAAACCTGTCTCCCATCCCCCCAACCAACCCAAGGGAAGCTTGATCCCAAGTTCTCCCCCAACCCCAATCCTAGCCATCATGGAAGCCGATAACCATGCCCTCCCAAATCCCCAATCCTACCAGCATGGAACAAAATCCCATTTCTTCCATCCCCAACCCTAACCACAGTGAAAGTTGAAAAATGTCCCGGGATCCCCCCACCGTTTGCCCAAAAGCGTTCGGGCCCCTTGAGGTGAAAAACCCCGGCGCTTCCCCCTCCCCCTTCTTTTCCCCCGACACAGTTCAACTTCTTTGGGTAAACTTTTGCTTAGGGGGCCCACTACAAAAACCTGTGCCCCTCGTGAACCCAATTTTCACGCTTAAAGAAAAAACCCCCAAAGCAGGGTTTTATTTAAGTTAAAAAAAGGTTTGTAAAAATGTAATCGGGGAACAGGATGGATTTTCAGCAACTTGTTTTAAAGAAAGTCTTCCCCCCCCTCCATTTAAAATTTTCCAAAAAAACTGAAAAAGACAGATAAAAAGGGTAAAATTAGAAACCAAGGGAAAAAATCAGTTCAAAAAGGGCGGTTTCCACTTTGAAACCTTAATTTTTAAAAAACAAAAAAAAATTTAAAAAGTCCACAAAAATCAAAATTTTTTTAAAAAAAAAATCCACCAAATTTGGGATAAACTCCCAAAAAAATCCACAAACAAAATTTTTGTTTTGCATTTATGGCCTTTTAAGTCCTGAAAAACAAAAAATTTAAACACTATTGAGAAAAGATAATGCATAAAAGCCATCAAAAAAAACAAACAGGTTTTATTTATAACTGCTTAAATAAACCAAAAGAATGGTTTTCCCCCTTTAAAGGGTTTCACCCCCGGTTACAAAAATTCCAATTAAAATAAAAAATACCAAGGCCCCAAAAGAAAATCATGTCATAAAAAAAGAAACCCTTTTAATATTTTCAATAAAATAAATCAAAAAACCCCTCCATGCTGCACACTACCATTTTTTAAGCCAAAAATTTTTTAAAAGGGGCCCGCAATTTTTGCATCTTTTTTGGTCTCCCCCAAAAACAAAAGCTTAAATACGGACACAAAGAAGTTCCCTTTCAATTTTAAAATACTGGAAAGAAAAAGCTGGGTTTCTGTATTGATGGCCTCATTCTTTCATAAAAAACCGGTAAATTTTAAATCAAAATAAGCGGTACAAAAGGTGGAAAAAACCAAGAAGCGCAAAATAACCCCCAAATACTTTGTTTACATTTTAAAAAAAATTTTCTGTAAAGTCTTCAATTACCGCGGGTTTTCCCCTTTCCCGGTTTATTAAAGGAATTTCTAAAACTCTCAAAAAAAGTGTTTTGTTTGCTTTTATAATGTCTTTTTTAAAAATTTTTTTCCCCGTCAAGTCTGGGCCAATCCAGTAAAAATAGATGTGAAATATAAATAAAAATGTTATTGCCCCCCCCAGTTCGCAGCAAAATTTGGGAGCCAGGTGAAGAAGAAAAATTTTAAAAAAAATTTTAAAAATAAAAATATATTTTTAATATATAAAAAAAAAATATAAATATATATATAAATAAAACAAAAAAACTAAAATTTTAAAATATCTAAATATCTATAATATATAATGTGGGGTTTTGAGTGTGTTTTACATTCAAAATTTGAAACAACAAAATTTAAATATTGCTAAAATTGTGCGCGTGTGGGGAAAAAATCAAGCGCTTGATTTTTTTTTTGCAATATAAAAGGCGCAAATAAAAATTCCATTTTTTTAAAATTATTATTTATAAAACTTATCTAAAAAATACACCCAAAAATGAAGACAGCTATGAAAGGCAGCCATTTATTGTTTTTTGCTGCTTTTTTTCCCTGCAAAAAAAAACTAACATCACACCATGACAAACACTTTTTTTCCAATTAAAATAGGGGTTGGTATCAATGGCTGCCGCTGTATTCTAGTATTTAAAGGGCTTTGGGGACCTTAATCTAAAGGTTGGGGGTTTTTGGGACCCCCACTTTGGGCAAGGGCAAATTGCCCTTTGGAAAAAAGGCACTTCAGGGCTTTTTTCCTCCCCCCACCCGGGTTTAAAAAGGGGGGTACCAACCTTGTGTTGGGGGTTTTAACTTTTCGATAGCCTGGCGCCCCAATTTCCGGGGGGGAGCCCATACTCCTCAATTCACTTTAACCCGCCACAAAAAGGGGGAAATAACCCACCCCCTATGAGCCTTAAGGCTGGGGACAGTTTTTAAAAAAATTTTTCAACTTGGTACCCAATCCCAAAAGAGGGGGGGGGAAAGGGAGGGGAAGTGTAAGGGTCAAACCCAAATAGCTCCAAATCTAAACAGCGGGTTTGGACCCCCCCAAAAACGGCACCCCCAAAATTCAAAAATTTTTTTTCCCCCCAAACGGTTAAAAAACCCGTCCCAAAACCTCCCCCCCCCCAAAATTCCTTCAGATGAACTATGGGCTGATGTCCGGGGTGTACGAAAAAACATGGAAAAATCTTGCCACTTATTCAAATCCATCCCCCTTAAGGAAAAGTAGGTAAAAGAAAGCCGGTAAAAAAAATGACAAAGTTTTGATAAATGAAATCCCCACTGAAAAATTTTTTGTTTAAAAGCAGGGCCCACAAAAGGGGGTTTATGCATAAAACCTTTTAGGCCGAAAGGGGTTTATTTTAGTAAAGGGAAAAGGGCCCCGTAAATTTTAAAACACACCACGGGGGAATCTTTGAACCTAGCCAAGTAAAAAAAAAAAAATTCCTTTTAAAAATACCCAATCATTTTTATAAAAAAATCTAGGGGGAAAATTTTGCCAGAACAAATGCTTTGGGGGAAAAAAGGTTTTTTTCTAAAAGTCCTTGCATTTGAGGGAGAATCCTTGCTGAAAGAAGAAGAAATTGCAGTTATTAAAATGCCCTTGAATTAAAGGAAAGTCCTTGAAAGTTTACAAGAAGTCCCTTGCGGGTTAAAAGATGTCCTTGAATTAAAAAAGAATCCTTAAAGTGTTTAAAGGGCCCTTTGGGGTTTGTTTGAAGATTTGGGCCCCAGGGAAGTGAAGAAAAATGTCCTTAAAGGGAAAAGAAAAATTCCCCCCTTATAAAGGGAAAAAAGTCCTTGAAGTGTTTAAAAAAAGCCCCTTGAAGGGGAAAAAAAGTCCCATCCCAAAATAAAGTCCTTTTTTAGAATTTCCGAGGGGTTATGAACTCCGGTGATGAAAGGAAAATCCGGGAGTACTGGCAATGAAGGTGGAAGAAACACAAAGTCCCTGTGTAGGGGAAGAACCGGGCAATGAGACCACCTGGAAAAACATACTACCCGGAATGTGCCCATTATTTCAAAACAGAGACAAGGGATTGGGGAAATAAGCAAGGAAAAAACCCAAAAATTGAAAAATAACAAAGAAAGAAGTAACAGAAAACCCACAGAACAAGTGCCACCCAATTTTAAACTTTATCAGAAAAATTTTTCTGCCCCCTTAAAAAAACACATTTCAACTTCTTTAGAACATACAAAATTTTGAATCCCCACAATCTTCAAGAGCAAAAAAATTAGATCCCCTTATTAACAGGAATCAATCCAGGGGGAAATTTAAAATATAAAATTTATACAAAAAAAGGGAAAAAAATGGGATGGAAACAAAACCTTGAAGAGAACCCCCTTCTTTGATGAAGAACCCCTTGGGCCGGTTATAAAAGAAGCCCCTTGAGGGGTGAAGAAGTCCTTGCAGTGTTTAAGAAGCCCCCGGGGTACTGAGCCAAGTCCTTGAGGAAATTGGAAAGTCTTTGCCTTTCCCACTTTTCGGGGTGGGGAAAGAAGCCCCAAAAAAAATTTTCTTTTAAGGAATACATGAATATCTAAAAAATAAGGCTCTGGGAAGGTGATGGGGCAACCTTTTAAAAATAAATGAAAAAAAAAAAACCCAACAAAAAAGAAACCCCTCAAAATTTTTTTAAAAAACCCACAAAAATGTAAAAGCCCAAAAAACTCCAACAGCAGTGACCTCAGGAATTTTAAATAAAACATGGCATCAGATCTAGGACAAAAGCTATAGCCGATTTGGTTAAGATCACCTAAAACTTCAAACAGGGGGGCCCCAAAAGGGCCCCCGGGGTTCAGATCCGGGGGGACGGGGAACTGGTAAATTGAGGGTGGCCTTTTAAATAAACTTTTCCGGGCAACTTAAAAGGGCAATCGGGGCCAGTCCCTTTTTTTTTTTCCCCAATCATGTACATATGCATGCAGAAACAAATCTGAAAACTTTAAAAGGGAATCGCGTAAAACATGTCAGCATTTGGGGGCTACAAAAAATTTTTACATACCCAACATCACATGAAAAACATGAAGTCCTGGGGGGTGAAGTCCTGAGGAGGATGAGTTCAGATGTTTCTTGAAAAGTTCTTGCCATGATAAAAATTCTGTAAAAACAACAAAACAACAAACAACAAAAACACAAATGGGAAAAATACATTAATAATCAAAAAAAACAAAAAGTAGCCAAAGAAAGGGGAATTGGAAAAAAAATTTAAAATAACAACAAGAAAAAAGGGAAATAATAAACACAAAAAAACATGTATGTAAAATTTTAAACCACTGATACTCAAAAATTTTTATTCAGCCTGTTTTTTTTTTCTTCGCCTCTTTTTTCCATGACATTCCGTTTTTCCCTTTTTTCCAAGCCTTTAAAATTTAAAATCTCTCCACCCCGCCAGACCCAATTCGTTAGGTCGCTTTCCCCGGGGGCCCAAAGAATTCCCAACAATGTCGGGCGGCAGGGGGGCCCAAACCAGTCAGAGGGGCCCTGCACTATTGCTGAGCCACTTTGGGTGGTGTTCAGTGGGCAATTTAATGAGCAAACATGAAAGGACCCCCACCTACAAACCCCAAATAAAGACAGTGCATTAGCTCA
>JASPKP010001818.1:2500-26155 GCA_030674155.1 Stramonita haemastoma | reverse complement strand
AACGTTTTGATTACACATATGCACTTTGATATAATGTTCTCTGTCTGTTGTCTGTCTGTCCGTCTGTCTGTCTCCTCTCCTCTCGTCTCTCTCTCCTTCTCTCTCTCCTCTCTCTCTCTCTCTCTCTCTCATCTTCTCTCTCCTCTCTCTCTCTCTCCCTCTCCTCTCTCTCTCTCTCTCTCTCTCTTTCCTCTCTCCCAATATATATATATATATAATATAATATATATATATATATATATATATATAATATATATTATATCTTTCTCAAATACACAAACACACGCACTCACTCTCCCCCCCCCCCACCCTCTCTCTCTCTCTCCTCTCTCTCATCTCTCCTCTCTCTCTCTCTCTCTCTCCCTCTCTCTCTCTGATTGGTTCTGTCAAACCAACCAACATTTCAATATTACAAAAAAACAACATTTTGGCTTTTAACTCTAAACAACCTAATCGGTTTGGATACCAATAACTCAGCGTACCTTCCCCTAGCCAGACACAATTTCTTACCATCGGTTTTCTCAGTGTAATGTCATCCATCAGTCTTTGACTCTAGGTTTTTATCGGTCAAAACACACTCCGCCTGCTCTAGAGAGGAAGAAAACGGGGTGGAGAGAAGGGGTGATAGAACAGGAGGGAGATGATAGGTATAGGTGTGTACAGGGGGCTACGCACTATCCTTTTCAACCTCACGGTTCAGAAGGGACTTGTAAACGTGTTTCATTTCAACCTGTCAGTGTGCAAAATAACTGCAATATGAATCATTTGAAAGGAACACAAAGTAGAAATGCGGCTGTGTGCTCAGAGGCAATCAATTCCATTGACAAGGCACACACACACACACACACACTGACACCACACACACTCACACATACACACACGCCTGCATGCTTGCCATCACACACAACACAGACACACACACACAGACACACACACACACACACACACACACACACACACACACACACACTCACACACACACACACGCTACAGCACACAACACACACAACACACGACACACACACATACACACCACGCCTCGCATGCGTCGCGCGCGCACACCACACACACACACACTTGTATTTTGTATCGTATTTGTACCACTTCCCCCTGTGCTGGAAATTTAAAACAAAAAGATGCCTTTGACCCTCCCCACTTGCACTCAAATTAGGTCACTCGTGAAAATTGATATCAAACAGTGCCTGTAAAACCCAGAACAATGTATCGGGGTTAGTTTGTTTGCTTGAAAAAATACCGAGAACCTTTGACCCGCGAGAACACGATTTCTCACTAGAGTTCTCTTCTGGTGCAGTGTGCCATATAAATCTTTCAGGTTGGAATTATGCTGGTCAGAGTTTTCTGCAATTTATCAGGAAGATTGAAAGAGTGAGGAGAGAAGAGCATAGGAGTGGTTTAGGAGAATATTAAAATAACAGAGAGAGGGGGGAGAGAGAAACATAAAGAGAGAGAGAGAATGTGTGTGTGGGTGTGTGTGTGTGTGTGTGTGTGTGTGTGTGTGTGTGTGTGTGTGTGTGTGTGTGTGTGTGTGAGTGTGTGTGTGTGTGTGTGTGTGTGTGGTGTGAGTGTGTGTGTGTGTGTGTGTGTGTGTGTGTGTGTGTGTGTGGTTGTGTGTGTGTGTGTAGGTAGGTACACCATGCAAGGATTCCCATTATGACACTCAAAAACATCTGCGTGAACTTGCATGCACGTACACACGCAAAAACAAATGCGAGCATGCCCGCAAATGTGCGCAAATGCACATACACATAGGTATGCGTGCACATATTCATGCACATGTATGCATAGTCTTATGAAAGAGAAAGAGACACACAGACAGAGACAGACAGACAGACAGACAGACAGACAGACAGACAGACAGACAGACAGACAGACAGACAGATTGAGACAGAAGAGTAAAGTGAACGAGCAAAAGCAGAAAATGAAGACAGAGGGAAACAGAGAGACAGACAAACATACAAAGACAGAGAGATACATATACAGAGAGACAGCTAGAAAAGACTGAGAACAAAAAGGAAAAGTGGAGGGGGTGAGGATAGAAAGAAACAGATGAAAAATGGTTCAGATATGCAAAACAACAGAGTAACAACGATAAAGACAGATACAGATGCAGACATACAGACAGACAGGTAGATAGACATACAAAGAAAGATGCACAAAAACAGACTCATTGCAGAGAAAGAAAATGGAATTACAGAAAGACAAATAAATTGCATCAAGAAGCAAAAGTAATCGAGAGTAAATAATTTCATTTCTCGAGTAGTCCATATTACATATCATATGGAAAAAACAACTTAGCAACAATAAACGGGAACAAATTCTAACAGATCTCTCCCATGAATGAAATAACAAACGAAAAAACATTCTCACAGACCTATCACGTTTAATACACTGTTTTCTATTCCATTAATTATCATTCTTTTTGCTTTTCCTGGGGGGGGGGGGGGGGGGGGGGGGGGGGGTTAAAGGGGGGCGGGGAGAGGTGGGATCCTCGTTTTGGCTAAAATTTTTAGTTTCACCAGTGATGATTGTTTTGCCTACTAATAAGGTAGACGCATGTCGACTTTGAGGAAGGTTATATTTTGAATCACAAAATGATGCTTGTCTTACTTAGATATTGGAAATACGTTAAATCATTAAGTGGTGTTGTTTTGTTTAGTAACTAGACATCCCATTTTTCTTCGCGATTTGTTTATATTTGTACCAATAAGTGGAGTTTGGCTTGTTGTTGTTTTTTGTTTCAATCAAATATACCATTTTCGTCGTCATCACTTTACATGTGATTAAAATCATAAAGTAGTGTTGTTGTGTATAGTCGTTACATACGATAATTATTTTCTTTGCTTTTTTTTGTATTTTAAATCAAATAATAGTGTGTATGACCTGTTTGATAATCAAATACACAGGAATGGCTTTTTTCTCGAAATTCAGTGACTTTTACTAGTCTGTGGGGCACAAGGAATAGAGGATGGGGGGCAAGGACTAATATGTGTGTATATTATATATATATATATATATATATATATATATATATATATATATATATATATATATATATATATATATATATATATATATGTATATATATATGTATATAAGCTGATATCACTACATTTATATCTATTTATATCTATTTATCTACTGATTTATGGATTGATTGGATGAGTGAGTGAGTGAGTGAGTGAGTGAGTGAGTGAGTGAGTGAGTGCGTGCGTGAGTGATTAACTGACTGACTGACTGACTGACTGACTGACTGACTGACTGACTGACTGACTCACCGACCGACCGACCGACCGACCGACCGACCGACTGACTGACTGACTGAATGACCAACTGACTGACCGACCGACCGACCGACCGACCAACTGACTGACTAATTGACCGTCCTATTAACTGACTGATTGCTTTGTTTCACTCTTGTGGGCAGAATTCGGTCCCGCTAATCAACTGACTGATTGCTTTGTTTCACTCTTGTGGGCAGAATTCGGCCCCGCTGACTCCCCCTTCACCAAAACCATGGAGCACTACAGCCTATCAGTGTCTCCCACCCCCCACATCCCCAGCAGCCTCATCCACACCATGCACAGCAACGTCACCAACCACAGCCTCCTCGCCAACGACACCGACATCGACAACCTCACCGCCACCACGGGCCTCCCTCTCAACGTCTTTCAGCGCTACAACCGTCAGCGAGCTGATCGAAACCTTCGCCCCGGCCGGGACGTGGGCGGAGCGCATGGTACCCCCAGTATGGTACATCGTCAACTTCATCGGCAACCCCATCTCCGCCGTCATCTGGTTCGGGGCTCGCATGAGGCGGAACAATTCCTCGGCGGTGTATCTGGGCTCTCTGGCCGTGTCGGATTTCGTGTTCCTGATCCTGCACCTGCTCCACACCTTGCACGCGACGTGGGGCCAGGACATGTACAACGTGCCAGGCGGGTGCGAGGCGTTCATGTTCTTCTTCTACATCCCGCAGTACCTGTCGGTCATCCTGGTGGCGGCCTTCACCATCGAGCGCTACGTGGCGGTGTGCCACCCCTTCCTCAAGGAGAAGTGGTGCACGGTGCGCAGAGCAGGCATCGCCGTGGCCATCTGCACCGGTATTTCTGCCGCGCTGTCCACGGCGCAGATCTACATCTGGACCTTCTTCCCCGGCGTCAACATCTGCAACACGCGCCCGCAGGCGGCGGCGGGCGGGGACGGGAGCTTCTGGAACGTGTGGACGCTGGTGGTGGACATGCTCATGTTCGCCGTGCTGCCGCTGGTGGTGCTGGTCTTCAACGTGCTGGTGCTGCGCGAGATCGTGCGCCTGTCGCGGAACGGGGTCATCACCCGCCAGCAGCAGCAGCAGAGCCGGTCTGAGGGGAGCAGCACCACGGCCTCCACCCTCACCCTGCTCTCCGTCAGCTTCTTCCTCATCGTCACGCAGCTCACCGCCACCATCGTCAACAACCTGCAGATGGCCTACCCGCCCGGCAACCCCCTGCTGACGGACGAGGAGATGATGGCGGACGACACCTGGCACGCCTTCTTCACCTACCTGGACTGCCGCAAGATCCTGGAGGCCGTCTGCGTCTCGCACTTCGCCTGCTACTTCTTCGTCTACTGCCTGACGGGCAAGCACTTTCGCCGGGAGGTGGTCTACCTGGCCACCTGTCACGGCAAGGCCACCTGCCTGGACCGCCCCCCTACCAAGAGCCTGCGGGGCGAGAGGTACTCCATGGTCTCCAGTAACGGCCATTCCTTCAACGCCAGCAGCTGCACCACGGCTTTCACTACTTCCATGTGAGGAGGACGGGGTTTGCTTTGAAGGGAAACTGGCTTGGAAGGACCTTGTCCTCTCTACTACACACCAAGCTGAAAACATACTCTCTATTTCATCTTCTCTACTACACACCAATGTGTGCAATCAACAAGCCGAAAACATACTCGCGTTTTCAGGAGTCATTTTTTTGAGACACTGTGCTTGAAGAACTAGTCTGCTTCAAGGAATCAAAGACTTGCGTGAGCTATGATTTAACGTGAAGCATTTCCTTATGGGCGTGATATGAGCGTAGTCTTTGAAGGAGACAGACGTGCAATCATTGTTTAAAAACCAACAGTTTTTGTGAAGGATCAAAACTGCAGTCAACAGAGTTCTTCAGCTCTCTCCATGAGCAATTATATGTTAACAATAAGCTTCTACGGAATCCGGCCAAACAATTGGTACTTGTGCAAGGACCACACCAAATGTCTGATATAACAAGGTTTGTGGGAGTCTTGTTAAGCAGTTCGTACTTATAGAAGGTCTATATTATCAAATGTCAGATATAAAGGTTTGTGCATTTTTGAGGAGTCTGGGTAAACGGTTCGTACTTATAAAAGGCCTATGTTACTAAATGTCTAATATACAAAGGTTTCTGCATGATTCCGTCACGACTGTAATCACAAAATAAAGATGTTGATGAAGGAATCTAGACTCTATCAGTCAGACTGTGATGCCGCTTGCATCCTAGAGTGAAATGAACACATCTGCATAGAACATGTTATTGCCTGTTCATTACAACAAACCACCACTACATTCTAGACTTCTCCAGACTTTGTGATAAAGGGAGGGAGAACAGTGAATGAATGGATTCTTTCTTGAGAAGGAAACGAAAACTGAGAAATAGAAGAATGTCCAACAGTTTGGATCAGAGATCAAACTTTCAAGGTATGACGCTTCAATTTGCTAAAAGAGGAGACAAAGTTGCACCAAATGTGTAAACAAAGTCAAACCTTTGACTGATGCGGTTACTCAATTACAAAACTAACAATAGCTTTTTTGTGGTGTTTCTGCACATATCATACTCCCACACTTTTTGCTGTGCACATTGAGTTAATACTTTCTTTTTCTGTGGAGATGCCTGGTCGTTGTTTCAATGTACTGTTGAAGCCGACAGAAGAGACTGGAGTTCCATTGTGTACAGTACCCTGAGTTCACGAAAAATCAAGAGACCTGTCATTCTTTCTTCATAGTGACCGTTCCCCGAGTAGTAGAATATACAGAACATTTCTTCGTCTTCGTTGGTTAAATGTCTGAAAGGTAAACCCCATGATACCTGAGTGGAAATCTGTATGATTATTGTTGTTGCTGTTGCTACTGATTTTGCTTTTATGTTGCAGTTGTTTCTGTTGTTGTTGTTATTGTTGTTGTTGTTGTTGCTACTGCTGCTGTTGCTACTGCTGTTGTTGGTATGGATGATGATGATGATGATGATGATGATGATGATGATGATGATGATGATGATGATGATGATGATGATGATATTGTAAATCGTGTTTTATTTATTATTTCATTGCTACTTTTGCAGTCAATTGCTCACATTCTAAAGCTTTATTGCTACTTTTTGCTGTTGCAGACGCAACAAGTTGTTTGACTTTCTTTTTATTTTATCAATACGTGTGCTGTACTGCTTTTGTCGTTTAGCACCATTGGATGTACCACACTATTGTGATTTAAGTAACTTTGGCTATCTCTGATTACATTTGAAAAGTTGTTAGAGATATTTGAAAGATAAGATGCCTATTCAAAGGAATGATTATGATAAAAAAAAGAATGTTCTCTATATTTTGAATAGAAACAATAGCATAAAAACTTGTTTGTAATTGGTGATGCCATGCTCATTTTTCCTGGATCTCGCTAAAAATTTGGGTATATACTAACACTGGAAAATATCATTTCTGTGTGGATATCGAAATGTCGTAAAGCAAAATTGTATTAACAGTGTTTAAAAAAAAAAAGGAAATTCTGAGGACAATAAAAGAAAAAGTACTGGCTCGATGAGAGTGAGACTGTGTTTGCGAAAGGCCTGTGATGGTAAGATATTCTATCTTCTTTCGTACTTCGGCTAGTGCTCCTAGGTCCACCAACGGTTAAATTTTATGTATACGACCTTCGTGTGCCCACCATGAAGGTAGGTGCATTTCCACTTTGAGGATGGCGCCTAAACATGACAACTTTTTCTTCCAATAAATATGACACCTTGTCGCATGATGATTTTTTTTTTTATTCAATTTTGTCATACGTTCATACCAGCATGAATGGTCTACCCTTCCGCAGGTGAAATGAGTTTCTAACTAATGCGCAAGGTGTTCTGCATATGTCAACACATGGGGCCTCGGCTGGTAGTTTCATCCAAAGGACTTTTAGTAGAGTGGAGTCAGTAAAAAATAAAGTAAAGATAAAGGTGTCCCGTAACTTAGGTGGTCGAAGAGGAGTGAGGCATCAGAGACATCAGCTGCTCTAGGGGCCAGCATGTTGATGGCGGCGCCCATCTCCTCTTCCTCGCTGTTTTACCTTCCCTAACCCTAAAGAGGGCAGGTACCCATTTACAGCTGGGTGAACTGGAGGAACTGTACTGAAGCCAAGGCGCGCAAACGGTCACCCATCCAACTGGTAACCACGCTCGACGCTGCTTGACAAGGGGAAAGTGAGCGCTCTGACCACTGAGCAATCCCGTGGAGTCAGTGCTGATGTTAAATCCTGGGTAAAAGTCCTTTAATCGGGTTCCTCAGCGGTAACTTGATCCTGGGCCGCCAGGTCTCGAGCGAACCGCTTTAAGCCCTTGGCAACAATCCCCCCCCCCCCCCCCCCACCTCCCCTTCCGATCAGTTTCAACTCAAAGTGAGGGACTGGAGAGCATAGTTGTTAGAGCACTGAATTCGCTCTCTGACGGTTCGGATTGGAGCCAGTACTGTCACGCTTCCCAAAGTTCACGAGAAGGACATTTAACCAAGACACACCAATATATTCAATAATTGATTTTCAATTTAAAATTGAATTTCGTAAACCACAGCCACAGATTCATTCATTCCTACTTTCCCTGTCAAAGCACTTTATATGGACTAAAATAGAGAAGAATAAAGAGGATGTGGAGGAGCAGAATAATTCAAAGAAGAATGCTAAGGGCAATGCAAAGAAGAATGCAAAGATAAAGAAGAAGAAGAAGAAGAAGAAGAAGAAGAAGAAGAAGAAGAAGAAGAAGAAGAAGAAGAAGAAGAACAAGAACAAGAAGAACAAGAAGAACAAGAAGAAAAAGGAGGAGGAGGAGGACGAGGAGGAGAAGAAGAAGAAGAAGAAGAACAACAACAACAAGAAGAACAAGAAGAACAAGAAGAAGAAGAAGAAGAAGAAGAAGAAGAAGAAGAAGAAGAAGAAGAACAACAACAACAACAACAACAACAACAACAACAACAACAACAACAATAACATTAACAAAACAAAAAAGAGGATGACGATATTGCGAGTAGAAAATGTAAAAATGGATGAAAAACAACAGTAAGAACAAGAACAAGAACAACAAAACCCGCGGAACTAAAAACCAAAAATAAAAGAGATGAAAAAGAAAGCTGCTGCTGCCGCTGCGACTACTACTACTACTACTACACTACTACTACTACAACTACTACTAACTACTACTATATACTACTACTACTACTATTACTACTACTACTACTACTACTACTACTACTACTACCAACTACTACTACTACTACTACTACTACTACTACTACTACTACTACTACACTACACTACTACTACTACTACTACTACTACTACTACTACTACTACTACTACTACTAACTACTACTACACTACTACACTACTACTACTACTACTACTACTACTACACTACTACTACTATTTCTACTTTTATTTCTTCTCCTTCTTCTTCTTCTTCTTTTTTTCTTCTTCTTTTTTTTCTTCTTCTTATTTTTTTCTTCTTGTTCTTCTTGTTTTTCTTGTTTTTCTTCTTGTTCTTGTTCTTGTTCTTGCTCTTCTTCTTCTTTCTTCTTCTTCTTCTTCTTCTTCTTCTTCTTCTTCCTCTTCTTAACTTCTACCTTTTCTTCAATAACAACAACATAAACAACCACAGTAAAAACAAACAAGGTGACACAAAACAAACCAGAAAAAACTAATTACGAAAGCTAAAAAAAAAAAAAAAAAAAAAAAAAAGGAAACACACGAAGAAAAACCAAAAAGAAAAGAAAAAAACTACCTAAAAAAACAAAACAGACTAAACAAGGGAAGATAAGAAGAGAGATAAAAAGAGGTCAAACGGTGCCTGGCACTAACTTATCCTTCTCCCTGGTGAGTTCCGATAAATCAAACATCCTCTCTAAGCTGCTCTGTCTTTGTGATTCTTGGGGGATTCCAAAGAGCACTATCGGCTTTTCTGTTGTGTTGGTGAAGGGGGGGAAGGGGAGGGGGCGAGGGGGGCGTCCTCCCCCCCCCCCTACTGTCCAGTACATTGTCGATTATTTGTATAGTGTGTGGGGTGGTGGGAGGGTGGCGCGCGCGCGCGCGCGTGTGTGTGTGTGTTGTGTGTGTGTGCGTGCGTGTGTGTGTGTGTGTGTGTGTGTGTGTGTGTGTGTGTGTGTGTGTGTGTGTGTGTGTGTGTGTGTGTGTGTGTGTGTGTGTGTGTGTGTTTCTGTTTGCTTTCCTCTTGGCGAGTGTTCATCATACAAGTCAGTCACCCACTCACCGAAACAAAGGTTCTCTCTCTCTCTCCTCTCTCTCTCTCTCTCTCTCTCTCTCTCTCTCTCTCTCTCTGTCTGTCTGTCTGTCTGTCTGTCTGTCTGTCTGTCTGTCTGTCTGTCTGTCTCTGTGTCTGTCTCTCTCTCTCTCTCTCTCTCTCTCTCTCTCTCTCTCTCTCTCTCTCTCTCTCTCTCTCTCTCTCTCTCTCCAGTCTCTTTCTATCTCTCTTTCTCTCTCTCTCTCTCCTGGTACAGAATTCTTTTGCTGATCGAATCTTCCCCATGTCACTGGGAGCTTAACATGTTCTCCTCTGAGACCATTGTTATCCCCCCCCCCCCCCCCCCCCCCCCCCCGTCTTCTTCTTCTTCTTCGCATTCTTCTTCTTCTTCTCATTCTTCTTCTCATTCTTCTTCTTCTTCGCATTCTTCTTCTTCTTCGCATTCTTCTTCTTCTTCGCATTCTTCTTCTTCTTCGCAATTCTTCTTCTTCTTTGCAATTCTTCTTCTTCTTCTTTGCAATTCTTCTCCTTCTTCTTCTTCGCAATTTTTCTTCTTCTTCTTCGCAACTCTTTTTCTTCGCAATTCTTCTTTTCTTTGCAATTCTTCTTCTTCTTCGCAATTCTTCTTTGCATTTTTTCTTCTTCTTCTTCGCAATTCTTCTTCTTCTTTTTCTACCTCTTCTTCTCTGATTCATTTCTTCCTCTCTACATACCTGTCTTTATTTCATCTCCTTTCTAAGGTCACAATACGAGCAAGTTTGTTTTTCAGAGGTAAACTCTACCACCTCTTTTCATCAGTATCCTTAGTTGCACTTGAAGCGTGCACAGTTTATGAACTGAATCGACGTCATCAAAAAACAAAAACAAAGGAGATAAAACAAAAATCCAGTTACGATTTCATAACCTGTCGTTGTGTCATGTGAAGGGAAATAGAAAATGGAGTTCTGCGTATAATATCGTTTGATCTCTTCTCTCGTGCAGGGGTGGAGTGTTTAATGTCAGTCAAGTGCAACAGTCCAGATTTTTTGTTGATACGAGGGTTAAAGCAGTCACGTTCTGAGTGTAGAACATCTTAGTCACAGGTTGTGGGTTTAAATCTCAGAATGCCTGGTGGCTTATCCGTCACGGTGATATATAAGCCTGTCGGATCACTTTTATTTATGAAAAGTAACACAAAACCGTATATTTGCATATCTATTTGAAACATTTAGTAATGAAAACATCAGCTGGATAGATTATTTTTGCGTAATTCCGTTTAATGTTCGTTGCTTTGTGATGGACGCTTTCCCGCGACAAGTTGTTTGAAGACTTACCAAGGGATATTTCTCCCCTCCATGTATATATTGGGAATGATGATCAAGTAGGCATGTTAATTAAAAGATCTGTCACTCTTGTCTGAGTTTGCTGAGTTGGAAAAACACCTACAAAAATTCCTACCACGTATCGTACTTAACATAAATTTACAAGTGTTTTTTGTCGAGCAGCTGGTCAGGCTTTAGTAAATTGGACAATTTTGGGGGCAGACATGGTTTTACTGATAGGGAATGTTTCACACAAAAGAAACTTCTCGAAAAAAAAATCATTAACAAGACAAAATCATGCTTTCTCTTTCTTGTTCTTCTTATTCTTGTTGTTGTTGTTGTTGTTGTTGTTGTTGTTGTTCTTTTTCTTCTTCTTCTTCTTTTTCTTTTTCTTCTTCTACTTCTTCTTCTTCGTAGTCTTCGTCTTCTTCTTCTTCTTCTTCTTCTTCTTCTTCTTCTTCTTCTTCTTCTTCGCATTCTTCTTCCCATTCTTCGCATTCTTCTTCGCATTCTTCTTCTTCTTCGCATTCTTCTTCTTCGCATTCTTTTTCTTTTACAAAGTCATACTGTCTCTTTCTTGTTCTTGTTCTTGTTATACTTGTTCTTGCTCTTCTTCTTCTTCTTCTTGTTCTTGTTCTTCTTGTTCTTGTTCTTGTTCTTCATCTTCATCTTCTTCTTTTCTTCTTCTTTTTCTTCTTTTTCTTCGCATTCTTCGCATTCTTCTTCTTCGCATTCTTCTTTTACAAAGTCATACTTTCTCTTTCTAGTTCTTGTTCTTGTTCTACTTGTTCTTGCTCTTCTTCTTCTTCTCTTCTTCTTCTTCTTCTTCTTCTTTCTTCTTCTTCTTCTTCTTCTTCTTCTTCTTCTTCTTCTTCCTCCTCCTCCTCCTCCTCCTCCGTCTCCTCCTCCTCCTCTTCTTTCTCTTTCTCTTCCTTTTCTTTTTTTTTCTTCCTTCTTCTTCTTCTTCTTCTTCTTCTTCTTCTTCTTCTTCTTCTTCCTTCCTTCCTTCCTTCCTTCCTTCCTTCCTTCCTTCCTTCCTTCCTTCCTTCCTTCTACTCCTCCTCTTCCGCCTTTTTCCCCTTCTCCTCTCCCTCTTCGTGGTATCCCCTCATATTTTTCTCTCCATTTCTTCTTCCAAGATACTGATGAAATTTATACTCATGTCACACATGAACACGCTTATCTCCGTCTCTGACCCCCACCCGTCTTTTCCCAGTAGTCCCCCGTCTGACTGGAATTTGAGCGCATCCTAGAGACTGAATCCAGACTAGGGAAAACAAAAACAAAGGAAAAAAAAAAGATGAACAAGAATAAAAGAAAGAAAGCCAGTTAGGTGTATACCCTGTCGTCCTGTCGCGTTATGGGAAATAACCGCTGCAGTTCCGCATACACAGTGATCTGATCTTTTGTCGCTTCCCATGGGAATGTGCACAATGTCAGGAGGGTGCAAACTTGCAGAGGAGTTAAAAAGCGGTGTGTTTTCTGGTCGGTTCTTTCTTTTTTTCAGAGTGAAAATCACAGGTTGTGGATTTGCACCTAAGCAGTGCTTGGTGAGTCTTCTTTTGGTGTATATGATGGGACTTAAATACCCCATTTTTTCTTCACACAAAGATTTAATTATTCAAATTTTAAATACTGTTTATGGTATTGGTAATCACACTCCCAATTCAGATGATACTTCATTCTTTCATTGAGAACATAATTATTGACATGCTAAAAGCCTGTCTGTCTTTTAATTCTTTTATATCGAGGATAATGGAATAAACACTCATATGCTTTTTACGTCCAGTTTCCGTGTGTATGCAGTTTTGTAAAGTTTATCATCTGTTCCACAGGCACACGATGGCCTACTCTTACAAAAAGCGGAACAGGATTTAACGCCTGCGCAACCTCTTTATTGAAAACTATATCAAGAAAACGTTTCAAAACGTAACAATATTTTTTTAAACAAGCCATGACACTAAACTTACATAAAAAATGTCGAATGTTGTGCTGAAAACTTTGCCATTGTTATCTATCATCTTCATCACCAAGACCACGTTTTGGTAGCCACAATCGTAGCCATAGGGGAGCGGGATAGCCTAGTGGCCCGAGCATTGCACTTGCCATCTGACATCCCGTTAACATCAGTACCAACTCCACTCCCCTGAAAGCCCCCCGAATGAGAGTTTAAACCGAGGTTTCGTGTGCGAACGCAATCAGAATTTTTTTCTGCACACATTAAGAGCCCGTTCTGCCTTTCGAAAAAGTAGACCATTCCGTGCCGGTGGCAACAGATGACAACTCTAAAAAGCACATGCACACAGATGTCGTATTTAGACACCATCTCTTAAGTCTGATAGTGGCTACCTTAACGGTGGGTGGGTAAATACGATCGCTTACGTAAAATCTCACCTTTGGTGAACTTTGGAGCTCTAGTCAAGGAATAAAAAACAAAAAATCAACTTAGATAACCACCCTTACCACGAAAACTACCGCCTACAATAACATCATCAACAGCCACCGCAGCACTAATAATAATAGTAATAATAATAATACTAATACTAATAATATAATAATAATAATAATAATAATAATAATAATGATGATGATGATGATGATAATAATGTAACAGAGTGCAGATATTTAATCTGCCGCGACTCTGTACAACTTCTCGGCGACGACAGCACGGTCAGACAGTGGGAATGTGGCCTCTAAAATGAGGCTGCATAAATACTACATTTTACCGCTATGGGCAAAGTGCATGCAGAGGACGGTTTTCGACCAACCCCCAACGATACAGAACATCGCACAATTCACAGGTGTTGATCTAAATTTAGATCCACAACGCTGCGATTGGCTGTTCCCATCGCATGGGAAGTAATCTATATACCGCCCCGCCACATCCACCACCGCTGACTTTGTGCCGCGTCCCGAGGCACAGTGGGTACTGACCAGCGTATTTGACGCTCAGATCAGTAGTCCCAAGTTCTTTCCATCCTGTCGGCGACGCCACTTTGTAACAGAGTGCAGATATTTGATCTGCCGCGACTCTGTACAACTTCTCGGCGACGACAGCACGGTCAGACAGTGGGAATGTGGCCTCTAAAAAGAGGCTGCATAAATACTACATTTTACCGCTACGGGCAAAGTGCGGGCAAAGTGCATGCAGAGAACGGTTTTTGACCACCCCCCAACGATACAGAACGTCGCACAATTCACAGGTGTGGATCCCAACAGGTGTGGATCCCAACGTTGTACCCACGTCGCTGCGATTGGCAGTTCCGCTCGCAAGGGAAGTAATCTAATTACCGCCCTGCCACATCCACCACCGCTGACTTTGTGCCGCGTCCCGAGGCACAGTGGGTACTGACCAGCGTATTTGACGCTCAGATCAGTAGTCCCAAGTTCTTTCCATCCTGCTCGCAGCGCCACTTTGTAACAGAGTGCAGATATTTGATTGTACAACTTCTCGGCGACAACAGCACCACGGTCAGACAGTGGGAATGTGGCCTCTAAAATGAGGCTGCATAAATACTACATTTTACCGCTATGGGCAAAGTGCATGCAGAGGACGGTTTTCGACCAACCCCCAACGATACAGAACATCGCACAATTCACAGGTGTTGATCTAAATTTAGATCCACAACGCTGCGATTGGCTGTTCCCATCGCATGGGAAGTAATCTATATACCGCCCCGCCACATCCACCACCGCTGACTTTGTGCCGCATCCCGAGGCACAGTGGGTACTGACCAGCGGCACAGTGGGTACTGACCAGCGTATTTGACGCTCAGATCAGTAGTCCCAAGTTCTTTCCATCCTGCTCGCAGCGCCACTTGTGATGGTACCGAGAGGTAAGGAATAGACAGGTTAGGGTAAGGAATAGACAGGTTAGGGAAAGAGCGGAACAACAATTCTAAAGCAACAATTCTCAAGCAACGAATTGGGCAACAGAAGACTCAGGGGAAGACGGTAGCTGGCTGGTCATTCTTTATTTGTTACTCAGCATTCAGGTACAGGTGAAGACCGTCTTATGAAGAAGACAAAACCTCTAACTTAAGGATGCTTATTTAAAGATACAAAGTGTCTCACAATTTACAGGTGTCAGAAAACAGTAGTACTGCACATCGATAAAATTACATGGAATATTATCTAATCAAGTCTCCTGTCGGGCTAAGTCTAGCACACTACATCTAGCATACAAACAATATTATTTACAAAATCTCTTACTCATTCACACACACACACACGCGCACGCACGCACACACACATGCATACACACATGGGAGATAACTCCCTGTCGCGCTGTCTCACACGCTAGCTCTACCGGTACTAGATCTACTGCGCCTGGCTACATCTCTCCCCCCTCCAAACTCTGTCAGCGTCCGCGCTGACAAACATATCAATGCTATCTAGACAAACCTATGAAATTCAACATACTACTAAAAACATTTCCTCTGCCAAATAAGCAAACTGACATTATTAAATCTAACTCTTCACTTCCAAAATAAAATGAACCACATTTTTATGCTTCTATGATAAATGTTATTTCAACAGTATAATCATAAAACAAACAGTGGTATTAAACTGCATTTACGATCCATGTTATTTTAACATTAAATACAGAATGTTCTCATCTCCAGTGCTTGCAATGCCACAATCTAGTGAAGATCTGATAAATAAACAGGATTCTTCATAGATAAAGATTTTTGCATTGACAACAATAGCTACAGGCGACTACAGAAAATTTGTGTTTGGACAAATTTCTTCTGCGAGTCAGAACAAGTAGATCCATCACTGACAACAGAGGAATTGCTATTTAAGCAAAACACCTCAGAGTCTAGCTCTTTCCACTAACAATAGTTCCATTACAAAGCCTGTTTTAGTCATACATTTTGGTTTTTCCGACTTCTGACTGAACGACAGGCAGTAGGAACTTGTTATTTAAACATGCTACATTCAATGTTTCCACCCAAAAAAAAAACCAACCAGCCTTGTGTTTTAACAACATCACTAAAACTTTAACATACAAATGCTTATGAAAAAAAAAAAAATTCTTTTCTTTCAGGATAGATTTCTTCTGTTAAACTTCCGCCAATTATAAACAGCTATTTACATACCAAAGTAGAACTGTCCTTGGCTCCTCCCTTCAAGGCCAGTCGCGAAGAACGTCTCGGGGCTGGGACTGGAGGAGCAACACACATGCCCACAGGTTCAATGTCACTGACTGACTCCGACTTTCTGGTAGCACACACGAGTTCATCGTCACTGTCCGACTCACTGTCAGAGTCAGTCGAAGATGGAGTAGGCTGGTGCGGCGGCTCGTCCAGCTCTACAGGTGTCGTTACAGGTAGAAGGTCCTTACGATGTACAGTCCTTTCGGCACCACCTGCCACTGGCTGCACACGGTACACATGCAGCTCATCGTAAGGACGCGACGTCACTAGGTGCAGGTCTTGTTTCCAGAAGTCCTGGATCTTGTTTCTGCCCACCACACGGTTGCGAAGGTAGACGTATTCACCAACGTGCAGAGCATGATCCGAGGCCCTCTTGTCAGTGAACCTCTCCCGTTTGGCGGCAGTCTCCTTCAGCTGCTGGTAGGCTTTCTGGTGGGCTTCCTGGAGGCGCAGTCGGTGCTGTCGGACCCAGTCGACTGTGCCGGCCGAGTCTGGGACTTGACACCCCAAGAGGTCATCAATGGGCAGCCTTGGTTGACGTCCGAAGAGGAGGAAGTGCGGAGCGAAGCCCGTGGAGGCGTGGGGCGTGTTGTTGTACGCCTGCACCAGCTCTGGGAGGTGTGCAGGCCATCTGGTCTTCTTCTCCGGGGGCAGGGTGCGCAGCAGGTTGTGCATGGAGCGGTTGAACCGCTCACACTGTCCGTTCCCCTGCGGGTGGTAGGGCGTGGTGTGTGACTTCTTGATGTTGTAGGTCTCACAAAGCTCTCGAATCAGGCGTGATTCAAAGTCTCTGCCTTGGTCGCTGTGGATCCGCTCTGGTACCCCGTAGCGCTGGAACCACTCACTGATCAGAATCCTGGCGACAGTCACTGCTTCCTGGTTCCTCGCAGGCACGGCCAGAGTGAATTTCGTGAAAACGTCCGTCATTACAAGGACGTTCTCCCTGCCGTCGCTTGCCTGGTCCAACTTGGTGAAGTCTATCGCCAGGACTTCCAGTGGTCGTGAAGCCAGGAGGTGACCAGAGGTGGTGTTTACAGTAGGGGGCTGTCGACCCAGCATGCAGCGTTCGCAGGACTTGATGTAGTCTTTGACATCTCGGTGCATGCCCGGCCAGTAGACTCTGGAGCGTAGGAGGCCAAGGGTGCGGTCCAATCCCTGGTGGCCCATCTGGTCATGCAGGGACACAAGGACTTCTGGTCTCAGGGCACTTGGAAGGACCAGCTGCTCCAGGGTCCCATGCTGCTGGTCTTGTATGCACCGATACAAGATGCCCTCCCTCAGGGCTAGGCGGGGATGCTGCCGTTGTAAGCATCGCTGGTCCCGGTCCTTTCCAGTGGGAGGTCTGGAGGGCCAGTGCTCCAGGAAGGGGGAAATGAGGGGGTCTCCTTGTTGGAGTTCAAGGATTTCAGACCGAGATTTTCGAGTCGTGGGGACTTTCTGGGTCGATGAGGGAGTCTCAGGGACAAGGGGTTCAGGAACGGCTGCTGTCTGTCTCTGACACGTAGCTTCCTGTGCCACGGCAATTTGTGGTGGCACAGCAGTCGAGCATGGGGGAGCACCATGGTTGGAAGGCAGCCTGGAGAGGGCATCTGCAGGGTTCAGTCTTCCTGGTCTGTATTGGATGTCGAAGTTGAACTGCGCTAGTTGTGCAGCCCATCTCTGCTCCAGAGCTCCCAGATGTGCCGTGCGGAAGTGGACCAAGGGGTTGTTGTCGGTGATGACGGTGAAGCGGGACCCCAGTAGGTAGTCCCTGAACTTCTCTGCAATCGCCCACTTCATCGCCAGGAATTCCAGCTTCATGCTGGAGTAATTCGTCTTGTTTTTCTCTGTGGGCCGGAGGCGACGGCTGGCATAGGCAATGACTCTGCGCTGCCCGTCCTGGTCTTGAGAGAGAATGGCACCCAAGCCATCATGGCTGGCGTCCGTCTCCAGGATGAATGGAGCCCTGAAGTTGGCAAAACCCAGGACAGGCGCAGATGTAAGGGCCAACTTCAAGGAGTCAAAAGCAGTCTGGTGGCGTTGATCCCACAACCCGGAGATGTCTGCTGGCTGCTTCCTCTTCTGGTTGGCAGTGGCCTTCGCTATCAGATCGTGCAGAGGTCCGGCTGTCCTGGCGAAGTTCTGGGTGAACCTCCGGTAGTAGCTCGCGAAGCCAAGGAAGCTTCGGAGCTCAGAGGTCGACTTTGGGACTGGCCATTCTCTGACTGCTTCGACTTTGCCATCCTCACAGCTCACACCTTCCGCCGAGATGGTGTGCCCCAGGTAGGTCACTTGGCGCCGCAGGAACTGGCACTTCTCCACCTTCAGCTTCAGGCCAGCACTGATGATTCTCTGCAGAAGTCAGTCCAGATGAGCCAAGTGTTCTTCGAATGTCTTTGAGTACACCAGAAGATCATCTAGGTAGACGAGTAGGAACTCGAACAGAAAGTCTGACATTGTGGTCTGCATCAGTCTCTGGAATGTTGCTGGTGCTGTAGTCAGACCCATAGGCATTCTGGTGTACTCGAACAGACCGACTGGAGTGGTGAAGGCCGTCTTCTGCTGGTCATCAGGATGCATGGCTATCTGGTGGAAGCCTGAAGCCAAGTCAAGGGTGGAGAAGTACTGCGCACCAGCTAGGGCATCAAAGGACTCCTGGATCCTTGGCAGAGGGAAGGCGTCACCAATGGTCTTCCTGTTGAGGCGCCTGTAGTCAACGCAGAGGCGGATGCTGCCGTCCTTCTTCCTGACGATGACTACAGGTGCAGCATAAGGACTGTGGCTTTCTGTGACGACTCCTCTGGCCAGGAGCTCTTTGATGTGCTACTGCACTTCATGGAGCTGGTGAGGTGGGATGCGGCGGTATGGCTGGCTGACCGGCTTGTCGTCCACTGTCTTCAGGCGATGGAAGATGGCTTCAGTGTAGCCCAGGTCGTTCTCGTCCTGCATGAAGGCCTCCCATCGCCTGGACAGCAGCTCCTGCAGCTGGTGGCGTTGGTTCGTAGTGCCATCAAACTGTGGGCATGGCACTGGTGGTGGCGGCGAGGCTGGCTCTGCTCTGGTGGTGGAGATGAGCAGTTCATTGATCCCCAGTGTGAATTGAGGCTTGCCCTTGTCTTCCACTGCATTGACCGCCTCAAGAATGGCCACAGGAGAGCGTGCCGGCAGGAACTGGTCCTCTGGAGACAGGTTGACAATCCTGACAAAGCGTGCTGAAGGGTCTTCACTGATCAGGGTGGGGATGGTCAGGAGTCTTCCTGGGAGGGGTCTGGAGAGAGGGGATGCTATGAGGGGGCCAGATGAACGTTGGCCACGGGAGATCTGGATGGTGGCTATGGAGTGGGCAGGGATGCAGCGACGAGTGGTGGAATGCGCTACTCCTCGTGTAGCCCTGGCGTTTCTGCGGGCTTCTTGGGCAACAGCCTGCAGACAAGGGGGGATGCCAGGAGGGACTGGGAGAAGCAGGGGCCAAGGACGTTCATGCCCAGGAGAACCGGCAGTTGCCTATTGCGAGACTGCATAAATGGTTCCCTGGGCTCCTTCACCACCAGGATGGGGACACTGCGATGCGAGGTGCCAAAAACCATAATGTCCACGAAGAAAATTCCCGAGTAAGGCACCTCTGCTCCATTTACTGCTCGTAGCGTGACATGGCAGTCCTCTCTACTCAGACATCTCAAGTGTTCTGCTGCCCAGGTGTCCGTAACTGTTGTCACTTCGCTTCCAGTGTCTATGAGGGCATCCACATCCGTGCCATCGATAGTGATGGTGGCTGTCGGGCATTTTCCAGCTAGGCTGGTCCGCTTCCTGGCCCCCGTTGCCTGGCTGTGGGCAACGGGGGTTTCTAGTTTTCCTGGGTCTGGCGTGGCTGTTGGAAGGCATTCCCTGGGGTTTGATGTAGGGCCCGACGTTGGTAGGCCGATGGCTGTTGCTGAACCCGACGCTGGTAGGAGTTCACTGGCCGGTTCACTGGCCGTTCAAAAGAGTTCACTGGCCGTTCGAAAGAGTTCACTGGCCGTTCAAAAGAGTTCACTGGCCGTTCAAAAGAGTTCACTGGCCTTTGCTGTCGAGCCCTGCGTTCCAAAGGGTTTGTTGTTGGACATCGGTGTTGAGCCTGATGCTGGTACTCCCATTTTGCTTGGCAGTCTGCCTCACGGTGGCCTGGGTGCTGGCACCACCAGCAGATCAAAACAGGGCGTGGACCTCTCCACTGGCTGTTGCTGGCCTGCCGTGCCAAGGCTTGGCATTCTTGTAGTTTCCCTTTGAGGGTTGTATTCTCAGTCGTAAGTGTCGATATTTTCGTTTCTAACCGCTGGATGGCATCCGAGTCTGCAACAGCCATCTGCTCCGAGGCTGTATCCAAGCCACCATCCTCCCTCATCCAATGTTGGGCCTCTGCGATGGCATCTTCGAATGAAGAGTCTGGCTTCTCCCTAATGAATCTTCTCATGTCCCTCCGCAAGGTAGCTGGATGAAGCCCATTGATGAATTTATTTGTCAGTATGATTGGAGTCATGGTAAATTCTGGTGTGGCGTTAACCTTGGACCACAGCAGTTTCAAAGCAGAGGCATATTCATGGATTTGCTCAGCAAGGCCCTGCTTCCTCTGGAAGAATACTGAAGACAGTGTCGTAGGGCCCCGTTGTTCACCCCAGTTTTTCTCCAGGATGGCGAAGATTTTCCTTGGCGTGTCTATCTCCTCAGCTTCTTTGGAGAGGATTTCTATTCGTGCTCGGCCATCCAGTGCCCCCAGTAACCATGCTGCTGCATCTGCTTTCTTCATTGGTTGTATCTTCAGTATTATTTTAGCCTCTCTGATAAAGTCCTCTGCATCCTCTTCGCCAGTGAACTTGCGTAGCTTCGGCTGCTTCTTGGTGCAAGAGGTGGCCTGGTCAGGCTCTTCGTCACTGAGTGGTTGTGGTTGGGTGGATCGCGTCTCCGGATCTTCATCTTCGTAGGTGAGGAAGTAGCCATGGTCTGCAGCTCTTCGTCTGGTCTTCCTGTTTGTGGTAGGAGCTGTAGGCAGATCTTCGTCGCTGAGGAGGTAGGCATGGTCTCTCCGTCTGGTCTTCCTGCTCGTGTTAGGGGTCCTGGTTTTCTTGCTGGCAGCCTTCTTCTTGCTGGCAGGCATCATGCGTTTCCTGGTCTGGTCTGGACTGGACTGAGTCTTCCGTCACCCAAGTTCCACCTTCAAGTTCCACCTTCCCTAATCCTGCTCGCAGCGCCACTTTGTAACAGAGTGCAGATATTTGATCTGCCGCGACTCTGTACAACTTCTCCGCGACAACAGCACGGTCAGACAGTGGGAATGTGGCCTCTAAAATGAGGCTGCATAAATACTACATTTTACCGCTATGGGCAAAGTGCATGCAGAGGACGGTTTTCGACCAACCCCCAACGATACAGAACATCGCACAATTCACAGGTGTTGATCTAAATTTAGATCCACAACGCTGCGATTGGCTATTCCCATCGCATGGGAAGTAATCTATATACCGCCCCGCCACATCCACCACCGCTGACTTTGTGCCGCGTCCCGAGGCACAGTGGGTACTGACCAGCGTATTTGACGCTCAGATCAGTAGTCCCAAGTTCTTTCCATCCTGCTCGCAGCGCCACTTTGTAACAGAGTGCAGATATTTGATCTGCCGCGACTCTGTACAACTTCTCGGCGACGACAGCACGGTCAGACAGTGGGAATGTGGCCTCTAAAATGAGGCTGCATAAATACTACATTTTACCGCTATGGGCAAAGTGCATGCAGAGGACGGTTTTCGACCAACCCCCAACGATACAGAACATCGCACAATTCACAGGTGTTGATCTAAATTTAGATCCACAACGCTGCGATTGGCTGTTCCCATCGCATGGGAAGTAATCTATATACCGCCCCGCCACAATAATAATAATAATAATAATAATAATAATAATAATAATAATAATAATAATAATAATAGATAAATCGAATTCATATGGCGCTATATCTTGCAAAAAACGAACCAAAGCGCTTGCATTCAACCTATACAACACACAGGTTATCAATAATGACTAATAGTCTCAGCAAATTCGAATGTAAACACACTCGCGCGTACACGCACGCACACACAAACACGCACACTAGTTGTGACAAAGCATCGTAAACCATGAGGTGATCACCAACTAGGTTCAATCTTTGGGAAAAAAAATTTTGAATACCTATGACTAACACCATCAAATAATAGTGCAGCTGCAGTTATATCAATTAAAAAAAGAGGTTAACAGTTCAACAGGAAAAGTAGCACCATCACTAACTCTGTATCAATATTCATTTTTTTAATTAAAAAAACTGACTCACTCACAGGAGGAAGACCAAAAACAACAACAACAAAGAGAAGAAGAAGAGGAGGAGGAGGATAATAATAAGGAGGAGGAGGTTGATGATCATGAGGAGGAGGAGCAGAAAGACAATGAAGAAGAAGAAGATCAAAAGCAGCACAAAGATCAGTAGCAAGCACATCAAAGTAGCAACAACAGAGGTAACAGCAACGAAACACATGCAAAGGCAGCATCTACAAGAACAGGACAACACCAACAGCAAAGAAGCAGTAATGAAAAAAAACAACAAACACATAAAAACTGATTACAACAACTGCAGTAGCTCCAGTAACAATATCAACAGCAATAAAACACTAAGATCACAAACAGCAAAAACAACAACAGCAACACCACAAACAACCACAAAACAATAATAGTGACATTATTAAAGCTGTAAATAGTGTGTACAAAACCCAATATTTGTTTGTTTCTACGTTTTAATGGTACGTTATTGTCTGCTTTGAAGTTATTTATGGATACAAACCGGCCAATAATCCAGAACTCTCTGTTTACTTCCACGGTTTAGAGATATGTTACCAGTCAATATTGCAAGCACAAACTGGCCTATTTCGATATCATAGTAATAGGTTTTTCCCGACGTAATATTGTAAGCGCAATATTGCTAGTACTTTTTGACCAGCTGTTTTATTTTGATCATTAAGTTCTATCTGTTTGACTAGACAACGCGTTTTCTTTATTCCAACCAATATTCTAGAAAAAGCTGTTATATTTCCTGATTATCACCCCTGTGCAGAAGCAAAATTATAGAGACAATACTTGTGGATCCATCCTTTGATATGTGTTGTAATTTGGGGACAAGGTGTTGTTATAGGGAGTTCCCCAGTTTAACACCAAGAGGTTTACCCAGATTATGCATCCTTTCTAACTCATCACACGTGAAAATCACTGAGACGGTAAACTATGGCAACCAAAGAGCTATTTCTTGTAGAATTCTGTTGAAAACATTAATCGTAATATACTGACATATGCACACACAGAACAAGGGGGGGAGGTTGTTCCTTAAGAGGATAATACTGAAGACACACTCGGAGCGAGCTTCTAGGAGTTAACCCTTTACAGGGACAACATTACAAGAACCCCACTGACCCATACTCTAGAATTATCCTATCTTTGTGAGACAATATCGTGAGGTCTAACGCAATCTAATCATGATGTTTACTACTTTGCTGACTACACCAATATCAGCACTGTTGTAGAATTACCTGGGATTTTAGGAGACAATATTGCAGGAACTGTCTGACCGATATTCTAGAAATGCCTCGTTTCTTCGGGAGAAGGGCTAGGGTGCGGGAAAGGGGGTGGGGAGGAGCAAGGTGGCACAGT
>JASPKP010001817.1:15000-20000 GCA_030674155.1 Stramonita haemastoma | reverse complement strand
GGCCTAGGTTCCTCCCAGCAGTTAGGCTACTTATACAGGTCTGTATAACCATTGCCACCCGTGAGTAGAGAAGCACGGGAGTAGGGTAGGTAGCCTACTGCAGTAGAAAACCAGACCCCCGCAATCCATAAAACAAGCGCTTACAACAAACCAGCCCAGCCTATATAGCCCAGCAGCAAGCACACTATACCACAAGCTCACCAGCGCTCATACCCAACCCTTGCCTGTACTACTAGTCTAGTCTAGCGCAACATTACCAGGTAAAATTCTATTCTACGTCCCTCTACCCCCACCCACCCACCCACTCCCTTACCTACCCCTGTCGTCCACCTCACCAGGCATATTGTACCAGAGTTACAGAAGCACACAGAAGCACGCATGCACGCGTGCGTGCGCACACACTCACAAACACACAAAGGCACACACACACACACACACACACTCACAAAGGCACACACACACACACACACACACACACACACACACACACACACACACACACACACACACACACAACACACACACAACACACAAAGGCACGCACGCGCGCGAACACGCGCGAACACGTGCACGTGCATGCGTGGATACATACATACATACATACATACATACATACATACATACATACATACATACATACATACAGACAGACAGACAGACATACAGACATACAGACATACAAACATACAAACATACAGAGACAGACAGACAGACAGACAGACAGAAAAAGATGAAGAGAGAAGATCAGGCAGGCAGGCAGACAGACAGACAGACGGGTAGACAGAGAAAACACAGAGAGGCATGCACGCAGAGAAAAAGAGGGAGAGAGGGAAACACACACACACACACACACACACACACACACACACACACACACACACACACACACACACACACACACACACACCACGCACGCACGCACGCACACACACACACACAGGTTCCTCATTTGTACCCTAAACTCTCTGAGCTAACGGGAAACCCACAGACAAAAGTAAAAAATAAAAAAAAAAGTACTACAGCCACAAAACAAGCAATAAAAAGCAGAGAGAGAGAGACAGAGAGAGAGAGAGAGACAGACAGACACACACACACACACACACACACACACACACACACACACAACACACACACACACACACACACACACACACACACACAGAATCGGACAGAGACAGACAGTTTTGTGGTTTGTGTTTTTTTTGGGGGTTGGGAGGGGGAAGGAGACAAACTAATTGTAAAACAACCAAAAACCCCTCCTCCCAACACACACACACACACACACACACACACACACACACACACTCACACACACACACAACACACACACACACACACACACACTCACACACACACACAACACACAACACACACACACACCACACACACACACACACACACACACACACACCACACCACAACCACACACACACACACACACACACACACACACACACACACACACATACACACCCCTACACACACCACACACACCCCTACACACACACACACACACACACACACACACACACACACACAACACACACACACACACACACACACACACACAACACACACCACAAAAACCTCTCATTGCTCTTTACACATTTTTTTCTGAGAAAAAAAAAAACCCAACAACAAAACAACGAACCCCCCCCAAAACCAAAAAAATTTATAAAAAAAAAAAGAAAAAAAAAAGCTATTGTTAGAATACTGCCCTCACAGTACAGGTGACTATACTGTACTGAGTTAGGGTTGGGGGCAACGGGGGAGGCAGGGGGGGGGGGGGTTGGAGAGAAGAGAGACTTGCAGTCGGCCCCAGAGAGAAGCTTGCTCAGTCAAGTAAAGCCCCGCAAGCGTTTCTGATTGGTTTGATGCTACAGCGCACTCCTACCCCACCCCCCACCACCACCTCTCTCTCTCTCTCTCTCTCTCTCCTCTCTCTCTCTCTCTCCTCTCCTCTCTCCTCTCTCTCTCTCTCTCTCTCTCTCTCTCTTCAGTCGAGTTTCACGCTTGGAAGATCAAAGCCTCGCCGTGGCTTTTATCTTTAGTTCCCTTTCCACTTTGGTCTATAACCACCACCACTACTCTGCCTCCCCCCCCTTGCTCTCTTGCTCCCCCCCTCCCCCATCAGTCTGGGTGAGAGGGAGTGGGGGGGGGGGGGGGGGGGGGGGGAAGGGGGGAAGGAAGAAAGGAGAAAAAAAGAGAAAAGAAACAAAAAATGTTATAGAAAAAAGAAAATGGATAGTAAAAAAATAAAGGGGTTGTTGCTAAATTGTTGTGGAGTCCACAGGGTCTATCGTGTAGTAGTAGTAGTAGTAGTAGTAGTAGTAGTAGTAGTAGTAGTAGTAGCAGCAGCAGCAGCAGCAGCAGCAGCAGCAGTAGTAGTAGTAGTAGTAGTAGTAGTAGTAGTAGTGGTAGTAGTAGTAGTAGTAGTAGTAGTAGTAGTAGTAGTAGTAGTAGTAGTAGTGGTGGTGGTGGTGGTGGTGGTGGTGGTGGTGGAGGTGGTGGTGGTATAGTAGTAGTAGCAGTAGGTTAAAGTAATAGAAATGAGTTAAAACTAGCATCATTGACGTAGTAGTAGATCTAGCAGCAGCAGCAGCAGCAGCAGCAGCAGCAGCAGCAGCAGCAGCAGTAGTAGTAGTAGTAGTAGTAGTAGTAGTAGTAGTAGTAGTAGTAGTAGTAGTAGTAGTAGTAGTAGTAGTATGTAAGGATGATGATATAACAAGTGATAACAGTGATAATTATAGTAATGATTATAGTAGTAGTGGTGGTGGAGGTGATGGTGGTGGTAGCAGTCGTACAAGTAGCAGTGGTAGCAGTAGCAGTTGTAGGTCATGTAGCATAGTGGTAAACAAGCAAATCAATAAATCATGTTAATTATCATGCTTCAAAACATACCAGAATCTTTATTTTTGTGATTGTTGATAAGTGTGTGCGTGTGCACCTGCGCGCGTGTGCGCGGTGAGTGTGTGTGTGTTTGTGTGTGTGTGTGTGTGTGTGTGTCTGTGTGTCTGTGTGTCTGTGTGTCTGTGAGTGTGTCTGTGTGTCTGTGAATGTGTGTGTGCAGTTTATTATGAGGTGGGTTTTTTATGCTTTATTGCGGGAGGAGGGGGTGCGTGCGGGCTTGCAAAACACAGCAGGAAAATAAAGCAACATTGATTTTGTGCACATGTGTTTGATCAAGAGCATGTCTGTCTGTTTAGTTGTTTTTTTTTAATGTATTATGCTGTAATGTATTCTATTGTGTTGTGTTACATAGTGTTGTTTTGTATTGTATTGTATTGTATTCTCACAAAAATTTTCTCCTGTGAAATTATTTTGTGCCTCGCCATAGTGCAAACAATGTCTTTTTCTGTCTCTTCCTCCATACCTTCCCCACCACCACCCACCCATCTGTCTCTCCCCCTTGACTGTGTGTAAGCTTACCTGTAAAGAGAAGAAGAAGAAGAAGAAGAAGAAGAAGAAGAAGAAGAAGAAGAAGAAGAAGAAGAAGAAGAAGAAGAAGAAGAAGAAGAAGAAGAAGAAGAAGATTTGTGACAGAATTTCTTAGGAGAAAACTTTCTTGTTATGGGCTTTTCAATACATTCTAAATGTGTGTCGCACACATGCACTCAGTTTATTGTCTCATCTGAAAGACTAGCACCCAAGCCAGCACTCATTCATGCTAAAGTGAGTCCGGCTCTCGATAGTTTTCGAATCATGACACCTCTCGATTTCTCGATAGTTGAATAAGTTTTAGACCCTTGTGGTTAGCCAAAGCGTTATTTTATTTATTTTATTTATTTTTTTATTTTTTTTATTTTTTTAATACCACTTTATGTCACAGCAGATTTCTCTGCGTGAAATTCGGGCTGCTCTCCCCGGGGAGAGCGCGTCGCCACAAGTGCAGCGCCTACCCATTTTTTTCCCCTCAGGGATGGTGTCTAAACACAACACCTGTGTGCATGCTGTTTTGTGTTGTTTTTTTTACAATTTTGTCATCCGCTCCTACCGGCACACGATGGCCTGCTCTTCCGAAAGGCGGAACGGGATTTTAACGTGTGCGCAAGATGTTCTGCGTGCGTTCGCACACGGGACCTCGGTTTATAGTCTCATCCAAATGACTTTGACATTCAGTTCGATTCAGTTGATAGGAGGAACAACAGTAGAGCTGGTTTTCAATCTTTGTTTTCAATCTGTGTCTAGTTGGCACAGTTTAATCAAATCTCAGATTTGACTTTTTACGAGGCTGTATCAGGCCTCTGTGGTCAGCGAGGCTATCAACAAGACTATTGGATGATTGGGTAAAATTCCAGACTGAAAGGGGGGGACCCCTGAAACAGACACCTCAGCGGAGACTGGAACTCGTGCCTTCAGTTACTGTCAGAGCAGGCAGTGGACGCTCTGACTACAGGGCCACTATACACCGCTCCCTGGTACCTAAACTATCCGTGGGGTGTGTGTGTTTGGTGGTGGTAGGGAGGGGGGTGTTTTTGTTCCTTGGCCAGGATTCTGATGTTCACCAATGATGGCATTAATTTTGCATTTCTATGCCACCGTTAACCTACCGAGAAGACAGCTGCATTCCGGTTTCGCGGACGGGTGTCTGAACACGACACCAACATCTACACGTTTTTGAAATTTTTGTCATCCTTTCCTACCACCACCACCACACAATGGCCTACTCTTCCAAAAAGCAGAAACGGGTTTTGAACGTGAGTTAAAGATGTTCTACATGCATTCTCAAACGGGGACATAGGTGCATAGCCTCGTCCGAAGGAGTTTCTGGGGAATGGAGTCAGTTACTGATGCTAACTTCAAAGGGAAAATTCTCTCAGACAGGAGCATCTTAGTGGTGACTCGAATCGAACCCAGGGCCGTCAGATCACAAGCTCAAAACTCTAACCACTAGGCTATCCTGCCTCCCTCAGTGTAGGTAGAGGTAGGAGTGTGTGAATAGATAGATAGATAGATAGATAGATAGACAGACAGACAGACAGACAGACAGACAGACAGAC
>JASPKP010001817.1:5000-10000 GCA_030674155.1 Stramonita haemastoma | reverse complement strand
AGTATCATTGTAGTTGCATTATTACTGTTTCATATTCATGCCTTAATGAGCTTAAATTTTACTCAGGTTTAAGACAATTTCATTTTAATTAAAGACAATTTTCCTTTCGGTATTAGCACCTTTTTTTAGGGCACAAAAACATCTACACACATGCTATCATTTTAGTCTTTCCTCCTCTCACCCCTTCCACTCTCTTCTTCAACTTCTACTAGACTTTCCTCTCTCCCCGTCTACTATCACTGAGAGTGAACAGACGTTAAATCGAAGACAACAACAACAACGGCAACAACAACAACAACAACAACACACGCATACACACTCAAACACACACACACACACACACACACACACACACACACACACACACACACACACACACACACACACACGCACACGCACGCACACACACACACACTCAAAACACACACACACCGCGCGCGCGCGCACACACACACACACACACACACACACACACTCAAAAACACACACACACACACACACACACACACACACACACACACACACACACACACACACACACACACACACACACACACACACACACGTAACCGGCCAGTACACATCAGAACAAGTCCATCAACTTTGATCACTCAACCCAAACCTTCCATGGCCTCAAATGAAGCATAGTTAATGAAGACGAACTCATAAGAGTAGCAAGTGTGCAAGAGAGAGAGAGAGAGAGAGGAGAGAGAGAGAGAGAGAGAGAGAGAGAGAGAGAGAGAGAGAGAGAGAGAGAGAGAGAGAGAGAGAGAGAGTGAGAGAGAGAGAGAGAACATGCAAACAAATAAACAGATTCTATGATAGAGATCTAGAGAGAGAGGGATGGGAGGATAGTGAGAAAAAGAGGGAGAATGAATGAATGAATGAATGAATGAATGAATGAATGAATGAATGAATGAGATATATATAGAGAGAGACACACACACACACACACACACACACACACACACACACGCGCGCGCGCGCACACACACACACACACACACACACACACACACACACACACACACACACACACACACACACACACACACACACACAGACGGAGACAGAGAGAGAGAGAGAAAGAGAGAACATACAAACAAATAAACAGATTCTATGTAAGAGAGAAGAAAGGGGGAGGGGGAGAGAAAGAGGGGGAATGAATGAATGAATGAGAGAGAGAGAGAAGGGAGGGAGAGAGAGAGAGAGAAGAGAGAGAGAGAGAGAGAGAGAGAGAGAGAGAGAGAGAGAGAGAGAGAGAGAGAGAGACAGAGACAGAGACAGAGACAGAGACAGAGACAGAGACAGACAGACAGAGAGACAGAGAGAGAGAGGGGGGGGGGCTAGAGAGAGAGAGAGACAGAGACAGACAGAGAGGAAAACAACCTAGAAGGAGAATTCAGGCAAAAGCCGATGGGCCCTCCCTATCACCAGACTAGGACACAGGGGAGAGCTGACACACCAAAGAAAAGCAGGGGTGTTTCATCTTTCTCCTTTTTTCCAGAGGGCATATACGAGGATATATGTATTAATTACTGCTCTGTTTGTAGGCAACAAATCTCTCTCTCTCTCTCTCTCTCTCTCTCTCTCTCTCTCTCTCTCTCTCTCTCTCTCTCTCTCTCTCTCTCTCTCTCTCTCTCTCTCTCTCTCTCTCTCTCTCTCTCTCTCTCTCTCAGCTCCGCTTTCCGAAAAAAAGTAGGTGTCGGTGGGAACAGATGACAAACTTTACAAAACTGCATACGCATGGGGACTGGATATAAAAGAACACATCAGTGCTTATTTTATTATCCTCGATATAAAAGAACATTCTCTCTCTCTCTCTCTCTCTCTCTCTCTCTCTCTCTCTCTCTCTCTCTCTCTCTCTTCTCTCTCTCTCTCTCTCTCTCTCTCTCTCTCTCTCTCTCTCTCTGGGGGAATGGGATGGCCTAGTGGTTAGAGTTTCTGACAGCCCGAGTTCGAACCCAGGTTCAAACCACCACCGAGACGCCTGTTCAAGGGTTGTTTCCTCCCTGGAGTTAACATCAGTGCTGTCTTCATTCCTCCCCAAAAGTCCTTCAGATGTGACTACAATATAAACTGAGGTCACGTGTGTGAGCATCTTACGCACACGTTAAAAACCTGCTCCACTTTTGTGTGCCAGTGAGAGTAGATGACAAAATTGACAAAACTACAAGCACACAGGGACTGGATGTAAAAAAAAAAAAAAAAAGACAGACAGAGAGAAAGAGATCGCTGTCTGCAATTCTGTAGCAGTAATGAATACCTCTCTTCTTCTCTGGCCTGCTGGGGAAATAGAAAGAGGAAGATGGAACAGCGCTGCTGTTCTTTGGTGTGTCAAGTCGTCCTCAGTCTTGTGATACGGAAGCCCACCGGCCTTTGCCAAATTTCCAGTGCAGGGCCTCTCTGCATGGTGGCCCCTTGGCTGCTTAAAATTGATATTATGCTTCCTATGGGCTTCTGACACTGAAGATGCCTAGGCATAGCTGGAGTAGAGAGGAGATCAGAATGAGTGTCGTGCGAGCATCAGCACATGAAAAAAATACTGATAAAAAAATAAATTGAAATAAAATAAGAAAAAGCATCAGCACAGGTACATCATAGAAGATGCGGCACCGAAAGATTGAAGAAAAGACTTTTATATAGTCTATGTGTCCTTTATGATTTAACTTTCCTTTCAAAAAATCTCTTTCGTATGAGACGTTATTACTACATTATTTGTAGTAAATAAGGATACATTCAAATAGAATCTGAGGTACTAGTTTGTACTAAAATATTTAGAGTTTAATAGCAGCTGGTACTGGTTGTTACATTTTAGAAACACGATCTATTTATTATAAAGCACTCTACACAGTGTGGTAAAGTGAATGCCTAATAAAGACCTTTGTCATATTCTTGTTTTGTTCAGCGTTAACTCTGCATCATTTTAAGCTCAGCAAAACCATGCTTACCTATTATTTGAAACATAATTATACACATCGGAATATACAGTATAGGGACAATTCTAACAAGACAAACTCAACAAATATTTTCCTTAATATCAACAAAGAAAATTAAAGGTTTAGGGTTATTCTGTCAACAATAGAACAGAACAGGAAGGAAAGGGGAGGGGTGGAGGTGGGTTATAATCACTTTGATAAGGGTTTACTGATGATAAACTTTGCTTATTCAGGCAAACTTGTCAGAACTATAGTCAGCCTATTAAGCTGGATAGTACTTCTCCTTTCTTTTTTTTTAAAGCGTGATACCCAGGAAGAAACTTGACACGACGTCCCGGCAATGCAAAAACTTTAATGTCCCTCCCTGATAGGGCTTAGTGTGCGGACAGAATACACTTGATCTTTTTCCTCTTTCCATTTTCTTTCTTTTTTTTTCTTTTTTTTACTATCAAAGGAGAGGCCCCGTTCGGTAGCAGTAATAACAGGGGTGATGAGTACCCGGCTCTCTGATGTAGAATTCTCTTTTATCCCACCTTCACAGCAGACAATGACTTCGTCTGTTCTGTGATCGTTATAGCCTGACTGTCCTGCCCCCCCCACCCCCACCCACCCCTCACCCCCCCCCCCCCTTCCCCCCCCCCAAAAAAAAAAAAACACACACACACAACCGTTAATCACCCAACTTTTTTTCGTGAAGCCGCCAGACTCATCAAAGCTCATCAAAGCACTTTTAGAAGGCCTTTGATGGTGTAACCTGAGAGGACCAGATTTTTTAAATTTTTATATCTCAATCGCTTGACTGCTTTTTAAATGACAGCCCTAGGCCATCAATACTACACCACCACCACGGATTTAACTCTTTGTCACAGATTACTAATATATCAATTTAAATAGCTCGAGGGATGTGGGACAGACAGATAGACAGACAGACATATAGGCAGACAGACAGAGACACAGATGTTCACCACAGGTTTAACTCTTTGTCAACAGATTACTACTAATATATCAAGTTAAATAGCTCGAGGGATATGGGACAGACAAACAGACAGGCAGACAGACATAGACAGAAATGTTCACCACAGACAGACACAGACATAGATGTTCACCACGGATTTAAGTCTAGATAGCTCAAGGAATATGATACAGACAGACAGACAGACAAACAGACAAACAGACAGACAAGAGACAGAGATGCTCACTGCTGACAATTCTGTATCTGTATCAGTAATTAATACCTGTCCTGTACGGGCCCTGGGGGGGAGGGGGGGGGATAAGGGAAGATGAAACAGTATCGTTTTTCTTTGGTGTGTCAGCTCGCACTGTGGCCGATCTTTTTCATGTAGGGATGGATGCCCGCTAACGTCTTTCGGCCAACAGCTCTCTCTCTTCTAGGCCTAGGTGTTTTTCTTCGGTGGGGGCTCTTGCCACTGAATTAATAGGAGTTCGTCTTCGTTATCTGTACTTTATTTGAAGCTGGGGATGAATTCGGTTGAGTGATGATAGTGATGGACTGACTGTTCTGCTTTGTACTTGTCCTGTGTTGTGCTGTGCTCGGGTGGGTGTGTGTGTGTGTGTTGGGGGGGGGGGGGGGGGTAGTGTGGTGTGTGTGTGTGTTTATGGGGTGGGGGAAGGGGATAGTGTGTGTGTGTGTGTGTGTGTGTGAGTGTGTGTGTGTGTAGTGTAGTGTAGTGTAGTGTAGTGTAGCGTAGTGTAGTGTAGTGTAGTGTAGTGTAGTGTAGTGTAGTGTAGTGTAGTGTAGTGTAGTGTAGTGTAGTGTAGTGCATTGTGCTCTCTCTCTGTGTGTGTGTGTGTGTGTGTGTGTGTGTGTGTGTGTGTGTGTGTGTGTGTGTGTGGTGTGTGTGTGTGTGTGTGTGTGGATATCGCTGCTTTGAAACCAGATTGACAAATGGATTTGCGTCTTTTGATGTGCAGGGATGTGCTATGAATCCCATATGCTATGACTTGACTGATTTTGGTTCTGTAGCTGTGTGTTTCTGTTTGTCTGTCCATCTGTCAGTCATTTAGTCAGTCAGTTTGTGTGCGTGCCTGCGTGCATCTCTC
>JASPKP010001816.1:12500-20000 GCA_030674155.1 Stramonita haemastoma | reverse complement strand
TCGGAGATGAGTCAATCAAATGGGAAATCAATTTTGATCAGTGGTCAGGGACAAGAATCGGATAAAAAGGTGTGTTTTGAGCAACCTTTTAAAGGAGGAAGTAGATAGAGTCAGTGTGTCTTATTTCAGATGGAAGTGCGTTCCACAGAGTGGGACCTACATGAGAGAATGAGCGCTGGCTGTGCTGTTGTTGTTGTTTTTTTACTTTGGGAACTCTCAAGATTCTAGTGTCAGAGGATGAGCGGAGTGGTCTGTTTGGGTGGTACACAGAAAGAGTATCGGAGAAGTATGCTGGAACTTTGTTCAAGAAGAAATTATGACAATGCATCTTTGCTACTTTCTTGATAGGATAGCAGACTTGTTCCCGTCTCTTGATCTTTCTGCGAGGCAGGGACAGATCTATACCTAGACCTATCGAGACATTATAATATACACAGGCAGGAAAGAAACTGAGACAAAAGAAGCATAGAATCTGGGAGGTGTATGCCTAAGCCTGTTGTGTGTGGTGGTGGGGGGGGGGGCGAGTAGACTGGGGAAGGGAGGGGGGAATTAGGCTACCCACATTATAAATTATATATGTCGTACTCAATCTGTACAATTTGCGCATTGTATACAATGCGCAACATTTCATGCTCAGTGTCTACAGTGGCAATACATTTTTCACATTCTACACAATGAGCAAAACAGTTACACACTGTATATATAATGAGCAACACCCTAAAGTTGCTCATTGTATACAATGCGCACAGAGTGAGCAAGTCCATAAAATTAACATTGATTCAGATTCTTTAGTGCCATTTGTCTATTGATGCACTGCTAAATTGGTTGTAAAGCTTTAACAATGGTAAATTTTGTTCAATGCTCATTGTTCATCGTTCTGTCTGTTTTGTTCAATGCTAATTGTTCATTGTTCTGTTCTGTCTGTCTGTCTGTCTGTGTCTATCAGTCTGTCTGTGTGTCTGTGAGTGTCTGTCTGTCTGTTGGTTGGTTGTGGGACCCTGTCCATCGGTAGGTCTGTCTGTCTGTCTGTCTGTCTCTCGTGCTCTCTCTTCTCTCCTCTCTCTCTCTCTCTCTCTCTCTCTCTCTCTCTCTCTCTCTCTCTCTCTCTCTCTTCTCTCTCTCTCTCTCTCTCTCTCTCTCTCTCTCTCTCTCTCTCTCCAGTTTGTCTGTCTGTCTGTCTGTCTGTGACTATCAGTCTGTCTCTCTTAGTCTGTCTGTCTGTCTGTCTCTGTCTGTCTCTGTCTGTCTGTCTGTCTGTCTGTCTGTCTGTCTGTCTCTCTCTCTCTCTCTCTCTCTCTCTCTCTCTCTCTCTCTCTCTCTCTCTCTCTCTCTCTCTCTCTCTCTCTCTCTCTGTCCAGTCGAGGAGAATTTTCTTCTGGAGTTAACATCAGTGCTGACTCCACTCTCCCCAACAGTCCTTCGGATGAGACTTTAAACCGAGGCCCCGTGTGCGAATGCACGCAGAACATCTTGGGCACACGTTAAATTCTGTTCCGCTTTTCGTAAGAGTAGGCCATCGTGTGCCAGTGGGAACAGATGACATTTGCAAAACTGCATACACACGGGGACTGGACGTAAAAAAGCACAAGAGTGCTTATTCCATTATCCTCGATATAAAAGAATAAATCAAATCAAATCAAATCAAATCAAATCAAATCACTCTCTCTCTCTCTCTCTCTCTCTCTCTCTCTCTCTCTCTCTCTCTCTCTCTCTCTCTCTCTCTCTCTCTCTCTCTCTCTCCTCTCTCTCTCTCTCTCTCTCTCTCTCTCTCTTTTTAGTGTTGTGTTTCCCCCCCTAAAGTTTTAATTATTTCATGGTGCATACATCTTTACAAGCAGAGACTGTAACTAAGATTAGGCTTGGTCTGAAATCATTATTCTTATGGTTTCAAGATCATTCAATCATCCATTCATTCGTTCTCTGGCTGCCTGTCTGTCTGTCTGTCTGTGTCTGTCTGTCTGTCTGTCTGTCTGTCTGTCTGTCTGTCTGTCTGTCTGTCTCTCTCTCTCTCTCTCTCTCTCTCTCTCTCTCTCTCTCTCTCTCTCTCTCTCTCTCTCTCTCTCTCTCTCTCTGTATACTACAAACAAGTGCAAGTGTCACAAGGCTTGGCTACAGTGCACTTCTCATTGCCACCTGAGAAATGCAAAGTGCAAGAACAATTACAATTGAAACATGTTTAATTGGGGGGGGGGAGGTTCGCGTGTGTGTGTGTGTGTGTGTGTGTGTGTGTGTGTGTGTGTGTGTGTGTGTGTGTGTGTGTGTGTGTGTGTGTGTGTGTGTGTGTATGTGTGGGTGTGGGTGGGTGTATGTGTGTGGGGGGTGTGCTTGTGTGCTTTTGCAAATGGTGTGTGAAGGTGAATATGAGTGTAGGCATGCGTGTGCTTTTAAGGGTGTGTGCTTTCATGTGTATTGACAAGATTTAATGTGTATTTTACTAACTGCGTGAATGAACCAACACCAAAACATTTTCCTATGTTTTCTTGTGAATATTTTTACAATAGACAAATGGCATTAAAGAATCTGAATCAATGTTAATTTTATGGACTTACTCACTCTGTGCGCATTGTATACAATGAGCAACTTTAGGTATTGCTCATTATATACAGTGTGTAACTGTTTTACTCATTGTGTATAATGTGCAAAATGTATTGCCCATTGTAGACAATGAGCATGAAATGTTGGCATTGTATACAATGGCAAATTGTACAGATTGAGTACGACATATACATGTATTATGGAGACAGGTTACATCAAAGTTGGTTGGTCAGCGGATTGTGTACTCTGGACTTTTGATAACTGAGAAGACTAGGCTAGGGTGTGAAACAAACTTCAGCTCAGCTGGATGTGACACCGCATGTATAATCAGTGTCTTTGTGACCAGGTACATATCAGTGTCTTTGTCGGTAACAGGCCTGGCTGAATGTCACCGGCATGGCCAAACTTGGAACAATAATGACATAAGCAATCAACCCGTGGGGAACAAAATTAGATAACACAAAGTAGGCCTACTGAAGAGTTTGTTTTAAAATGATCTTAGATTAGTTTCGTGGCGGCCTGGGTTCGAGCCACCATTGAGGGGATCCATCCCACCCCCCTCTGGATTTAATATCAGTACTGACTCCACTCTCCCAGATCTCCTTAGGATGAGTCTATAAACCAAGGCTCTGTGTGCAAACGCATACAGAACATCTTGTGCACATGTTAAAACCCCTTCTGCCTCTGGGAAAAATAGGCAATTCGTGCTGGTAAGCACAGATGACAATTTTTTTTTTAATGCATGCATATTGGTACTGTACATAGACATCATCACCTACGTCGGGATGTTGCTACTTTAGTGGTGGACAAAAACGTTTGCATACACACACATCTCACCATTGGTGAACCTTGCAGCTCTCACAAAGAGAGAAAGATTAGATTTCTGGCAGTACATTAAGACATGGGCCCTTAACAAAGCCCCCCACCCCCCACCCCCAAAACATTTTTTTTTTAAGGGGAAAACAAATAGACTAGTACTCTTTCTGCAAACTTAGAATTTTGCAGGAAACATGGGTCTATACAATGCAATGGTTTTCCCCATTTTATGGGATTTACAGACTGATCTTTCTTCTTTTGTATTCGTTAGATTAAATGATACGTAAGTTTGCCAACACCACGAACTTCAGATCATATGACCGCCCTTGGGGGAGGAAGGGGGAGCTGCTAGTGTTAATAGCATCACCACACTCTGAAAATTCTGTGCTAGGACTTCCCTCTTTTCTATCCCTCTCTTTGTTCGTGCCTTGTTCCTTTAGGCTATCTTCCTGTCTACATGTCTATTTTCTGACTTCTTGGTCCATTCTCTTGCCTCCCCCCCCCCCCCCTAAAAAAAAGACTTAAAAGACAACAATTCTCTCCCATACCAAAGTTGGAAACATTCGGCCTGACTTCAGCCCAAAGCATTTTCGCTCACATGACAGACAACTGTAGTTGCTGTCTGAGTGTTGCTGGAAGAAGAAGAAGATCAAATGACGAAATACCCTGATCTCAGTATCCAGCTGGCTAACTTTTATTTTCATATAGGCTACTAACACGTGGAAGTACTGGCTAGAAGGTCACAGGTTCGAATCCCATAAGAGTCAGGTTTTGCTTGCTTGTTTGTATGCTTGATTGCTTACTTGTTGTATTTGGGTTGAGGTTTTTTTTGGGGGGTCTATTTTGGGTGAGTTTTCTTTTCCATGGTATTTTATTTTGTTTTGACTGTGTGTGTACACACACGCGCGGCGCGCACACACACACACACACACACATACACACACACACACACACACACACACACACACACACACACACACACACACACACACACACACACACACACACACACGGATAGCCTAGTGGTCAGAACATTACGCTCGCAATTTGACGACCCGGGTTCGATTCCGGTCGAGATCTTTCTCCTGGAGTTAACACCAGTGCTGACTCCACTCTCCCCAAAAGTTCTTCGGATGAGACTTTAAACTGAAGCCCCGTGTGCGAACGCACGCAGAACATCTTGCTCACACGTTAAATCCTGTTCCGCTTTTCGTAAGATTAGGCCATCGTGTGCCGGTGGGAACAGATGACATTTGCAAAAATGCATACACACGGGGGACTGGATGTAAAAAAGCACAAGAGTGCTTATTCCAATATCCTTGATATAAAGAATAAATCAAATTAAAAAAAAAAAATTAAAAAGCAATCAAATCAGAGTTTGGAACTGTAAAACGGACTGACTCATTGTTGTTTACGCTACCACACAAGCTGGGTCCATAATCCAGTTCGAATTTCAAGTCTGCCATCACAAGGCAGTGTTCCTGTCCAAGTTTTTTAAAATAGATAAACTACGTCATTGCTAGATGTCAACATTGCCTCGCGATTCACTTCATGGGTTGCAGCAGAATGTAAATTACCACAATGGCTCTACAAAACAAACAGGTAACTGCGTCAGTGTATCTTATCTTTAACAAACTCAGTCATCTGAATTTAACGCATATTCCATTCACCACAGTTTGAAATACCTATTTTGAACAAGATACCCAGCGTTGTTTATCTTATGTGACAGGCGAGAATCGTACAAAAACATAAACAATGTAGGCTGCGCTAGGATCCTAGGGCTAGATTCCTTTGTTTGATACTTTCAACAAGCCACAAACTAGGGCAAGAGCATGAGAAAGTAGGCTATTAGAACACACACACACACACACACACACACACACACACACACACACACACACACACACACACATTTAAGCGAGACGAACCTTTAAAAAAAAAAAAAAAAATCGGTTCTCTGTGCATTTTATGTCGTTCAATGATTCAAGGAAGTCAAGGATTTTTGTTATTACTTTGACTTTGCTGTTAACTCTTAGTGGAGTCACTTTGACACTGCACTAAATTTGCAGGGAGTGCGTTGTGGGCAAGTTAATCCCGGTGGAGCCCATCTAGTAGCTTGAGTGCATGCTAGGTATGTTTGTGTCATCCATCCTACTGGTCTGAGCTGCCTTACTTATCAAATGTTCAGTGCCTAAATCTGTAGGCAGGATCTCATTCTGGATTTTTTCTTTGACATTTTGAAATGCATTTTTTTTTTTTTTTTTTTTTGGGGGGGGGGGGGGGGGGGTCTTATTTGTTTGGGGGCTAATTTTCTTCTGGGTTTTTTTTTTTTTTATAATTGCAGGTGGTATTTGCACAGGATGGTGTTTTCATTCACATCAAGGAGTCAGATGTTCCAGATGAGGATACACACATCCCTGGCACAGTCTTTTTGCTGCGTGAGGTAGAGGCTTACTGTTGTGTATAGATCTATCTACTATAGATCTGTGATATGTAGATATTTAAAGATAACATGAAGTGTAGCAATTATGCAGAGATGGGGTCTTCACTCACTGTCACAGATGAACGTGTTATTTGTCTTATAAGTTTATATGTGTATATATATATATATGTATATGTATAAATATATACCAAACGTGTGCATAATACAAAATATGTAATCATTTTTTTTTTTTTAAATATGTGATGATCTAATTACTGTATATTTTTTATCTATTTTCTAAATTTTATTTTATACCACTTTAAGTCACAGCAGATTTCTCTGCTTGAAATTCAGGCTACTCTCCCGGGGGAGAGCGCGTCGCCACAAGAGCAGTGCCACCTTAGGTTGTTGTTTTTTTTCCTTTCCTGTCTTCAACTGTAATTTGTTTCCTATCAGAGTGAATTTTTTCAACAGAAGTTTTCCGGGGACAACCCACTTGTTGCTGTGGGTTCTTTTATGTGCACTAAATAATTTTGTATATAACACACAAGGCCTCGGTTGATCATCTCATCCAAAAGACTAGCTCCCAGACCACCACTCATGGATCGGGGAAAAGTTTTGGGCTCAAGGGGGGTTTGAACCACTGCACACTTCCGACCCGGACTTTTCGCTTTCAAGGCAGGCGCGTTACCTCTAGACCACAGATACACCATGACCTACTGTCTTGCATACAAAGCCTTAATGCAAGTGAAAAATGAGCAATTAGGAAAACATTTGTTTTATATTTACACAGATACGTTTGTTCATTTGTCTCATTCTTCTTATTTAAACACACACACACACACACACACACACACACACACACACACACACACACACACACACACACACACACACACACACACACAACACACACACAACACACACACACACACACACACACACACACACACACACACACACACACACACACACACACACATGTTTGAATCCTGTTGACAGGAATATTTCACTTGAATCATATTTCAAGTGATTCTGGTGATTATGTCACAACTAGTGAATTATGCTACCAGCAGGAAGTATTCATTTTTAATGTTTTTGTTTTCAGCCAGACAGTTCACCAGCTGTTACTGATTACGACCTTCGTTGTTGGTTCATTATTAATTTTGTTGTCAGGTGATGTTGTTGCTGCTGTCATTGAGTATGCATTTGTGACACTTGATTTGTTTTGTTTTTGTTTTGTTTTTTGGGGGGAGAAGGTTGTGTTTTTTTTTGTAACACTTGTAAAATAATTTGATTTTGGATTGTACTGTGTGATTAGTTCTAAAGAAAACTTAAAACAAAAATTAAGATGAAATAAATTTTAAAAACCTGTCATTTTTTTCTTGTGTATGATACTACAGCAAGATAGTCATTACCTGGAGTGGAAAGCCGAAGAAGTGATGAACTCAGAGTGGGCAGTCATTGGTGATGTCGATGACAAAAATGAAACGGAAGTGGAATCAGGTAAGTAGTTAGCTAATTATAGTAAACATTCTGTAAAAAATATCTGTATTATATAACCATATATATATATATATATATATATATATATATATATATATATATATATATATATATACATATACATATCTTTAAACCCATAAATTGTCAAATACTTGCAGGTACTTTCATCATCATCATCATCATCATCAATTTATTGTCAGATTAACGGAAAGTTGTATTTT
>JASPKP010001816.1:0-7500 GCA_030674155.1 Stramonita haemastoma | reverse complement strand
TTGCACCAGTTGCCTTCAGATGAGACTGTAAACCAAGGCCCTATGTGCAAATGCATGCAGAACATCTTGCACACATGTTAAAACCCCTTTCACTTTTCAGAAGAGTAGGCCATTGTGTGCCGGTTGGAGCAGATGAAAATTGAAAAACTGCATACACATAGTGACTGGATGTAAAAAAGCGCATGAATGCTAAGTCCATTATCTCGAAATGAAAAAATGAATAAGCAAAAATAAATAGATAAATACAGCAGCTTAAGGTTCAGGGTACTGATTGCTGTTCAGCTGAAAATTTTGCTATTATATAACTAACTTTGTTGATAAACCAGAAGCTTTGTAAAGTTTTATCAAATATTTAATTTGTTGATAAACCAGACGCTTTGTAAAGTTTTATCAAATATTTAATACCTAATCCAATTTGGTAAAAATGAGTTGAGTTTGGAAATTCTGGACTCATGGAATGTAGCCAACCACTTAGTTAAGTTAAAGTTAAAGTCTGTCCCAAGCCTAAGGCTCATCAGGCCGGTGCTTATCCCGGTTTCTGTGGCGTTAAGCGACTGAGAGTCATAGACTCCCCCCTGGATAGGACGCCAGTCTATCGCAGGGTTAACCCCCAACACAAGGTTGGTACCCCTTTTACACCTTGGTGGGGTGGGAAAATAGCCGTTAAGTGCCTTTTCCAAGGGCACAACGCCATAGCCCAAAGCTGGGATCGAACCCGCAACCTTTAGATTACGAGTCCAACGCCCTAACCACTAGACTACCGCGGCGGCTGTAGCCAACCACTTAAATACACATATTTATTTTATCTTCTTTTTTTTTTTCTTTTATATTGAAAATAGTGGAATAAGCACTCATGTGCTTTTTTACATCCAGTCCCCGTGTGTATGCAGTTTTTGAAAATCGTGTCATCTGTTCCCACCAGCACACGATGCTCTACTCTTAGGAAAAGCGGAACAGGATTTAATGTGTGCGCAAGATGTTCTGCGTGCTTTCGCACACCGGACCTTGGTTTATAGTCTCATCTGGAGGACTTTTGGGGAGAGTGGAGTCAGCACTGATGTTAACTCCAGAGGAAAAACCCCCTCAACCACATAAGAAGTGCGCGTGGTTTGGATGTAGTTATGTTAAGCCATCCTAACTGATATATATTACATGTATCTATGATTTTCTGATGAGCAGTAGTCTATAGATGTAGATTAAGCAGAGATGATACCATAGCTTATAAAACCACAACAAAAAGGAGAAATCTAAGTCCCAAGTGCATTTGAGCATCATTACATAATGACAGGAAGAAAAGTATGATATTATGTAACTGAGTTTGTCATTTATCAGGACCATCATCACTATATAATTCAGGACAGATCATTTTCCTGTATCTGTGTGTGTGTGTATATGTGTGTGTGTGTGTGTGAGTGTGTTTGTGTGTGTGTGTGTTCGTGTGTTTGGTGTGTGTGTGGGGTGTTGTGCGTGTGTGTGTTTGTGTTGTTTTGTGTGTGTGTGTGGTGTGTGTTTAGTGTGTGTGGTGTGTGTGTGTGTGTGTGTGTGTGTGTGTGTGTGTGTGTGTGTGTGTGTTTTGTGTGTTCAGTGTGTGTGTGTTTGTGTGCTTTTCTTTTTTCTTTTTTTTTTTTTATTCTTTTATATCGAGGATAATGGACTAAGCACTCTTGTGCTTTTTTACATCCAATCCCCATGTGTATGAAGTTTTTAAATGTCATCTGTTCCCACCGGCACATGATGGCCTACTCTTACGAAAAGCGGAACAGGATTTAACATGTGCGCAAGATGTTCTGCGTGCATTCACACACGGGGCCTTGGTTTAAAGTCTCATCAAAAGGACTTTTGGGGAGAGTGGAGTCAGCACTGATGTTAACTCCAGAGGAAAAATCTCCTCAACCGGACTCGAACCCGGGTCGTCAAATTGCCAACCACAATGTGAGTGCATGCATGCATATGAGTGTGTGTCTGTGTGTGGGTGTGGGTGTGTGTGTGTGTGTGTGTGTGGTGTTGTTGTTGTTGTTGTTGTTGTTGTTGTTTAATTTGGAGTCTATTCACACTTGGTGATATTAGACTAAACAAACAAATGAACAAAGAAACAAAAACCCTACCATAAAATATTTACAGAAGACTTGGAAATAATCCTAGCAACATCAGTAATCAACGGTTTTCGCGAAACTATATTCAATGGTGCCCTTTGAATTTCAATGCCATTTTCTTTGTAAACTGAATTAAAAACTGAACATTGAAAAAGAATATGTTCACAAGATAATGGCTCAGAACAGGAGCAAGTTACATTTCGAGAATATTTGGTCTTCCAAGAATTTAATCGCAACTTATAAATGATGTTAGTGTGTGTGTGTGTGTGTGTGTGTGTGCATGTATGCATGTGTGCATGTGTGTGCACGCACGTGCACGTGTGTATTTGTGTGTTACATCTAATTCCATCATTCAATCATAACAGTTTCAAAAAAAATCTCAGTCGAAAACCAACCTCTTGTTGCAGAATTTTTTCAGTGATCCCTACTCCATCACGCTAGAGAGCTTTTCCAAAGTGACCAGCTTTCTCTGGGACATGGTGATGCCCGAAAGCCCCAAGGCTCCTCCGCCCAGCGAGGAGGTGACCGCCGACCTTTTGCCCGACATCACCGTCAGCGACATTGTCCCCGACCCTGACACAGACACAGAAACCAGCCAGAAGGACGACGACACAGACGTCAAAACCGATGCAGAGGTATGCTGAATAACAATCCCTCTTCCCTTCACTGAGATGGGATTGCTCAGTGGTCAGAGCACTCGCTTTGCCCCAGCCAATGTTAAGCAGCGTTGAGCTTGGTTACCAGTTGGATGGGTGAGCGTTTTCCACCTTGACTTCACTACAGCCCCCCGCCCTCTCCCCCATTTCACCCAGCTGTAAATGGGTACCTGCCCTCTGTAGGGTCAGGGAAGGTAAAGCAGTGAGGGAGAGAGGAGATGGGCACTGCCATCAACATGCTGGCCCCTAGAGAAGCTAAGGTCTCTGACGCCTCGCTCCCCTACAACTTGCAAAACAGGGGGCACAGAAAGAACAGTGTGAAAGCAGCCTCACCTTCCATGAAAAGAAGACGATCATCAAATCTATGGCCCGACCTAGAGTAGAAAAGGATGACTACCACCACATCAAAAGAGAAAACCAAGTCATAATTCTAAGACTCTGCACTGGGCACAACAGGCTAAACCACCATTATGTCCACAACGCTGAAACTTGCTCCTTCTCCCCTGTGTGCCTGTGGAAAAGAAAACCAGACAGGCGAGCACATCCTTCAGAGATGTACGCTATTCAGCGACCTGAGGAAGAAAGTGTGACCGACGGAGATAACCCTACAGACCAAGCTGTACGGCCCACGAGAGGAGCTGGAAAGGACATGCCATTATTTTTCCCAGACACATCTGACAGTGTAAAGCGAACGAGAGAAGAAGAAGAAGAAGAAGCTCTGCTATGACCACACAGGTTATGGAATACCTTTACCTTTTTTTTTTTTACCTTTTTAGAGGAGGTGAGGGGAGGTTGTCGTTCGTCAGCATTTACGACCATTCTTTTTCCCTCACCATCTAGGTAGCCACATTCTATCTTCAGAGATGGTGTCTAAAGATGACACCTGTGTGCATGCTTTTTTTTCTGCCATCTGTTCCTACAGGCACACAATAGCCTACTCTTCCAAAAGGCGGTACGGGCTTTCAACGTGTGTGCAAGATGTTCTGCGTGAGTTTGCACATGGGGCCTTGGTTTCTGGTCTTATATGAAGGACTTTCCCCTGTGCAGTACCCGGGAAGCTTGCTAAGCATGCTGACAATAGGACTGCTGTTCCCTGCCAGGCATGTTGTAAAAGGCGACTAAGGAGGGTCTCACTTGTCAGGTCAGGCTTGCCTGCTACCAGTAATTCATGCTAAACTGGTACTACCTGTCGTATGTGGGGGAAGCACACCTCAACAGAAAAGAGCCTGGTCCTCCAGGTTGGGGGCTTGCCCTCCAGGTTGGGGGTTGGGCACAGGGCCAACAACCCTGTCTCGTAAAAAACAGTATGTTACGGAAACAGCAACAAAGAAAACTACTACTTCTGTGTGTGAGGGGCCTTCCGAGCCCAGTGAGGCTCGAATGAATGCTGGTGACCAAAGCCGAGAGGACGTTGCCAGCAGGATAAGGATGGTGAGATGGAAGCCATGCAACACTCTTGGAGTTCATTGACCAGGCTGGCCCAGGATAGGCAGGGGTGGAAAGTCTTTGTTGCTGCCCTACACACCATTGGGTGTAAAGGATGAGGATGATGATGATGAAGGACTTTGACATTCAGTTCAATTTTCCCTCAAACTGGGAAGAAAGGGTCGAGGCTGGGAATCAAACCCAGGACCTCACAGATTTCTTGCTGGCAGGCGAATGAATGTCCTAACTATCCTGCCACCCTCCTCCTTCTTCTTGTTGTTTTTGTTGATGGTGTTGGTTCATGTTATCAGTTGATTCCTGTTCTGTTCCCGAAGGTGAAATCCCCACAGACGCCTCAAGGAGAGCCTCTGGTTGGAGAGCAGTGGAAACGACTGTTCAATGAAGATGGGACCGTGACCTGTGTCTCTGAGGCGAAGCAGATCATCTTCCATGGGTAAGAAGTTAGAACACTTTATTTATTCTGTTTTCTTTTCATTTCAAATCAAATCAAAACGCTTGATTATCTCATTCACTGAGAAATTCAAGGGGGTATAGGCCATGCAACTCACTGTAGATTTGGAGAGAAGAGTACCAGCAGTAGAGATGAGATGCTTCTGGAGACTCCTTGGCATCTCCTACAGAGACCACATAAGCAACGAAGTGCATAACTGAATCCGGCAAACCATTGGTCCCTGTGAAAATCTACTATCAATTGTAAAGAAGCGTAAACACACACACACACACACACACACTCACACACTCACACTCTCACACTCACTCACTCACACTCAGACTAACACACACACACACACACACACACACACACACACACACACACCACACACACACACACACACACACACACACACATTGGAAACATTCGCACATATTTTTATGACATAAACCAAATTGTTATAACAGTAACTGTAGGTAAAGACAAAATAATATCAAATAAAACTATTACTCTTATTTTATCAAGATATTGAACACAACCTAAAATAATAACACGCGCATGCATTTTTATGACATAAACCAAATTGTTTAGAGGATAATGGATTAAGCTCTCATGTACTTTTTTCACACCCAGTCCCTGTGTATATGCGGTTTTGTAATTTTTTTCATCCATTCCCACAGGCACATAATAGCCCACTCTTCTGAAAAGGGGAACAGGTTTTTGACACGGGCACAAGAAGTTCTGCTTGATGGATTGAGTGAGTGTCTGACAATATCAGGAAGATCCATACATACAATGACTGGGGAGTGTTTCACCTTCACCTGTCCCGCAGTCCCGTGGACTATGGGGGCACAACTGAAGATTTTGCAACCAGCTTCCTCCACTCCCCACAGTCCTCCGCCCTCCATAGTAGATCGTTCCACCCAAAGCCTGTCCACTCTCTGATGTTGTCTTCCCATCATTTCCTCTGTCTGCCTCTTCGTCTCCCTCCCCTTACTGTTCCCTGTAAGACTGTCTTGGCCAGTCCAGATGAACGTGTGACATGCCCATACCACTTAAAGCCTGCATTTTTTTCACTGTAGTTAGGAGCTCTTTATATTATTGAAACCATGTGCACACCCGGTTTGTTCCTGTTCAGGGCATCGATCCTCTTATACGCAAAGACGTGTGGAAATTCCTCCTGGGATATTCATCCTGGGAAAGCACAAGTGAGGAACGCCAGGAGGAGAGGAAGAAAAAAATGTAAGAAATTTGCTTGTTGTAAAAAAAAAAAAAAAAATTTGTAAGTAAAAATTTTTTTTTAATTACTGTCTGCTGCTGTGACTGTGTTGCTGTGGAAAGATGTCTGTGTGATCAGCCAGTTGTACAGCATGTAATATCTGTTTGTTTTGTGCAACATGTAACAACTGTTTGTTTTGTGCAACATGTAACAACTGTTTGTTTTGTGCAACATGTAATAACAACTGATTGTTTTGTACAATCTGTAACAACTGTTTGTTTTGTACAACCTGTAACATCTGTTTGTTTTGTACAACCTGTAACAACTGTTTGTTTTGTGCAACATGTAACAACTGTTTGTTTTGTGCAACATGTAACAACTGTTTGTTTTGTACATCATGTATGTTTGTTTTGTGCAACATGTAATAACAGCTGTTTGTTTTGTACAACCTGTAACAACTGTTTGTTTTGTACAACCTGTAACAACTGTTTGTTTTGTACAAGCTGTAACAACTGTTTGTTTTTGTACAATATGTAACAACTGTTTGTTTTGTACAACCTGTAACAACTGTTTGTTTTGTACAACATGTAACAACTGATTGTTTTGTACAACATGTAATAACAACTGTTTGTTTTTGTACCACATGTAACAACTGATTGTTTTGTACAACATGTAACAACTGCTTGTTTTGTACAACATGTAACAACAACTGTTTGTTTTGTACAATCTGTAACAACTGTTTGTTTTGTACAACCTGTAACAACTGTTTGTTTTGTACAACATGTAACAACAACTGTTTGTTTTGTGCAACCTGTAACAACTGTTTGTTGTGTACAACCTGTAACAACTATTTGTTTTGTGCAACATGTAATAACAGCTGTTTGTTTTGTACAACCTGTAACAACTGTTTGTTTTGTACAACCTGTAACAACTGTTTGTTTTGTACAACCTGTAACAACTGTTTGTTTTGTACAACCTGTAACAACTGTTTGTTTTGTACAACATGTAATAACAGCTGTTTGTTTTGTACAACCTGTAACAACTGTTTGTTTTGTACAACATGTAACAACTGTTTGTTTTGTACAACCTGTAACAACTGTTTGTTTTATAACAACTGTTTGTTTTGTACAACCTGTAACAACTGTTTGTTTTGTACAACATGTAACAGCTGTTTGTTTTGTACATGTATGTTTGTTTTGTACAACATGTAACAACTGTTTTGTTTTGTACAACATGTATGTTTGTTTTGTACAACATGTATGTTTTGTACAACCTGTATGTTTGTTTTGTGCTACATGTATGTTTAATTTGTACATCATGTATGTATGTTTTGTACAACATGTATGTTTGTTTTGTACAACCTGTATGTTTGTTTTGTACAACATGTATGTTTGTTTTGTACAACATGTAACAGCTGTTTGTTTTGTACAACCTGTATGTTTGTTTTGTACAACATGTAACAGCTGTTTGTTTTGTACAACATGTAACAGCTGTTTGTTTTGTACAACATGTAACAACTGTTTGTTTTGTACAACATGTATGTTTGTTTTGTACAACCTGTAAACTAAATAGCTGTTTGTTTTGTATAACCTGTAATAACTGATTGTTTAATACAACGTGTAACAACTGTTTGTTTTGTACAACATGTAACAA
>JASPKP010000182.1:57500-65000 GCA_030674155.1 Stramonita haemastoma | reverse complement strand
AATCAGATCAGATCACAGACTACATTATTATTACAGCAAGTCCAACACTTGTCTTATGGTGTGAATTCATACACTATACCAGTGGTCTAGTGTCAAGAGTGAAGACTTGCATTCTTTAGCTAGGAAAAAGGTTTAAAAGGTAAAGGTGTCCCATACCCTAAGTGGTCATAGGGGAGCGAGGCATCAGAGACCTCAGCTTCTCCAGGGGCCAGCTATATTGAGGGCAGTGGCGCCCATCTCCTCTCCCTCGCTGCTTTTACTTTCCCTGACCCTAAAGAGGGCAGGTACCCATTTACAGCTGGGTGAACAGGGGGAACTGTACTGAAGCCAAGGCACACAAACGGTCACCCATCCACTTGGTAACAATGCCCCACGCTGCTTAACCTTGGCTGGGGAAAGCGAGCGCTCTGACCACTGAGCTATCCCATCCCCTCCTTTAGCTAGTAGTGTATAGTATTTAGCTGGGGGTGGGGGGTGGAGGTGGGGGTGGGGGAGAGGACGGCCCACACATTGCAATGAGATTGTAGACACATTAGAACTCTTAGTGTCCTGTACCACTCCAAAGTGCAGTATCATCATGCCATACTTCTTAAGCTGAGTATGGCCAAAGGAAACCTTTTCTCTTTGTCAATGCACACTAGACACCTTAGGAGAATGTTTGTTGTTTTAGTACTGAATTCATGGAAACACCACTCACACAATTGTGACGCTGCACCACATAAGGAGTCGCATTGCACCAGAGGTCAGTTTTTAGTTATTGACAAGTTATTAACCTGCAGTAAAAGCGCTATCCAATAAAAAAAAAAAAAAGATTGAAAATCAGACAATTCTGTGCAAATTTATTGCAAATTGAAATGGTAGACTGCAGAATGTGACAAAATGAGAAACAGGCAAGTTTATTTTCGTAACAGGTTGTCAGAATGAGGGCTTGTGTATTTTCACAACACATTTAAAAGCAAAAGGAATAAAACTTATGCCTTGATATTTCATTATAAGGTAGATAAACAGATATAGTCTAATAATCAATCAAAATCTCAAAATTGACAACTTCACCCCCATCTGCCTTTAATGGCTCCTAGCACAAAATTGGGTAAAGTGCTAAGCGACTCATTTCGTGGTGGAGCGTCACAATTGTGTTTAAAAATAAAATACTAATAATAATAATACTAATAATAATAATAATAATAATAATAATAATAATAATAATAATAATAATAAAATTAAGTATGATACATTCCTCCTTATATTCTGTACATACACTAAAAAATATCCTACACAAACTTTATGGAAACAAAAAATACAGCCCCCCACCCCCCCCACCCCCAAAAAAGGAAAAAAAAACAATGGTGACATCAACAGCAATAATAATAATAATAATAATAAATAATAATAATAATAATAATAATAATAATAATAATAAAATTGAGGCTTATATAGTGTGAATTCTCAAAAACATGGGCTCACCGCACTGTACAATTAAATCAATTTAAATAGGTTACATATGAACGTGAAAAATTTGACTAGCACAAAAAAATAAGGAAAAAAAAAAACAAACACACACTAACAACATATGACTAAATAGTCAAGAAAAAAAAAATAAAAAAAAAAATATATATGTCAAGAAAAAAAAAAAAACTCACAAAGAGCAAAAAAAAAAAAAAAAAAAAAAAAAAAAGGGGGGGGAGGGAACTGACATTTTTGATCCGCTCGGCTGTGATGGCCGTACCCTTGCGGTCAATGGCCCCCTCGGCCACTAGGATGATGTTCAGTCGCTGACCCAACTTACGTTCCTGCACACACCACACCACACGGTCACTGGCCTCACACACACTGACTAGTCAACCCCTTCTTAGAAGAAGAAGAAGAAGAAGAAGAAGAAGAGGAAGAGGAAGAAGAAGAAGAAGAAGAAGAAGAAGAAGAAGAAGAAGAATTGCGAAGTAGTAGTAGTAGTAGTAGTAGTAGTAGTAGCAGTAGTAGTAGCAGTAGCAGTAGCAGCAGCAGCAGCAGTAGCAGTAGTAGTAGTAGTAGTAGTAGTAGTAGTAGTAGTAGTAGTAGTAGTAGTTAGTAGTAGCAGTAGCAGCAGCAGGAGTAGCAGCAGCAGGAGGAGTAGTAGTAGTAGTAGTAGTAGTAGTAGTAGTAGTAGTAGTAGTAGTAGTAGTAGTAGTAGTAGTAGCAGTAGTAGTAAGTAGTAGTAGTAGTAGTAGTAGTAGTAGTAGTAGTAGTAGTAGTAGTAGTAGTAGTAGTAGTAGTAGTCGTAGCAGTAGTAGTCGTAGTGGTAGTAGTAGTAGTAGTAGTAGTAGTAGTAGTAGTAGTAGTAGTAGTAGTAGTAGTAGTAGTAGTTAGTAGCAGTAGTAGTAGTAGTGGTAGTAGTAGAAGTAGTGGTGGTGGTGGCAGTAGTAGTACCCTAAAATCCCTAGCATAAGCCCACCATCTAGCAAACACCCCCCCCCCCCCACTTTGGGCCAAAAGTTGTGCACAGGGGTAACTACCTACCAAACGCCCACCCTGCTTTTTTCAAAGAAACCATGCTCACTTTCACTAGGATTTGTGCAGACTGTTCTTAAAGTCATCTTTTCCCCTTTTTTACCTTTTCGTATTTTCTTTCCTTTTTTCTTATCCTTTGTCCTCTCTCCTCACTCTCACCCATCCCCAACAAAGGGAATAAAGATTAGTCATGCTTTTTCCACTGACATCTTTTATCTGTCAGTGACGTTCGATAATGCTTCCTGATGGCCAGAAGTTGGTTCTTGAATCTCTCTGTGCTATTTTTGCAAAATGCCCAAGCCAGAGTCTTACACTAGATCTTTCAAATTGGCAGCCCTCCAGTATCTGGATAACAAAGCAGGTGGGAATGTTTCAGAGTGTGCCCGTGAATTTTCTGTGGATAGGAAGAGGATCAGGGAATGGGGTGAAAACAGAGATAGACTTGAACGGCAGTATGGAAAAGACAAACAAAACCGGAAACTGTCTAAAGGACCAGCAGTTAGATCTGAACATGGCGACCAAGGTGTGTGTGCTGCATTATCTGGAAGATGAAAGATCCGAAGGCAGGTATTGCGAAACAAGGACCTACAACGGAAAGCATGGAACTCGTTGGCCTTCTTTGCCTCAAAGTCTCTTTTTTCTACTTTCCTTCACTCCTACTCACACGACCTAACTTACATGCTTTCGGGGTTTTTATTCACTCAATTATATGGTTGAGCACAAAAAAAACTTTGTGCAAAGGGGTATATCCCTAGCAAATGCCCACCCCCAATTTTGCCCTAAATCAGTGCATAGGGGGGTTGGGCGTATGCTAGGAATTTTACGATATATATAAGTCCAAAAGCAGACATGCACAAAGCGATTGAGGTCCAAGGGAAAAAACTCATTCAAAAACGTCGCTGATTCGGCACGTGTACTTTCCCTTGGATTTGCACGCCAACAAGTAAACCGGGATGTTCTGGGTTTGATTCCCAGTCTGGCCCTTTCTTCCCAGTTTGACAAAAAATTGGAGCAGAATGTCAAAGTCCTTGGGATGAAGCTATAAACCAAGGCCCCGTGTGGGTGCCTGTTGAAGTGAAAGTCGGGGGCAAACATTCATTTCCAGATAAGACATTGACCAAGAAGGCATTGTATTTTTACATGAAGCAATCAGTCTGATAAATGGTGCATAAGTATATATATATATATATATATATATATATATATATATATATATATATATATATATATAAGAAGCTAATCAAAACAAACAATGCAATTAAAAGAAAACCTCCCAAAAAAAAAAAAAAAAAAACCCCAAACAAACAAGAAAAACCTCTCAAACACGACCCACCTGCGTGTACACAAACACACTGTGTCCAGACAATGTCTCTATACAATCTGGGATATCAGATGGACAAATTCCCTCTGAGGTGGGGGGAGGGGGGAGGCTGTCAGTATAGACACCATCACCACTTTTTTTCTTTTTTTTTTAAAGTCCTGTGCTATGAATTCCTTCTCTTCTATCTCTCTCTTTGTTTCTGCTTTGGTCATTTTCCTCTTATCTATCATCTGCCTTCTTGGTTCATTCTTCTGCTTTTTCGCAGAAATACTGAAAACGTAACAGTTCTCTCCCACTTCTAGAGGGATGCACTGGGCCTGACTTGTCAGGTGTTTACCAGCAGCACTATGCATGTTCTGTGCTAGGCATGGTTTGCTCATATGACAGACAACAAGAGCTACTGTCTGAGCATTGAAAGAAGAAAAAAGTGGGGAGAGGAAAGGGGGAGTGGTAGAATGGGGTGTAAGTTTGTAGCAGTTTGTGTCTGACAGTGTGTGTGTGTGTGTGTGTGTGTGTGCGTGTGTGTGTGTGTGTGTGTGTGCGCGCGCTTGCATGCATGAGTGTTTACATTCGAGTTTGCTAAAATTAATTGTCATTAATTGCTTGTGTGTTGTATAGGTCAAATGCAAGCGCTTTGATTTGTTTTTGCAAGATAATTGTGCTGTTTGTTTTGTTCTGTTTCAGCAAAAAACAATACTACAAGGCACTGCCCAAGGAGAAAAAAAAAGAGGCAGACCAAAGAAGAGATGGGAGAACAACATCAGTGAATGGACAGGCCTAGAAGTCAACAAAACCCTGAGAAAGGCAGAGCAGAGACAGAAATGGAGGGAACTGGTTGTCAAGTCTTCATAGAAGCCCCCACGGGCCTGTGCCGACACAGCAGCCCTCAAGAGCTGAGAAAGCTAGTTTCTGGCAAGGTAATCGGGTGCAGTGTACGCAATAAAAACCAAGCAGGGCGCACTATAATAATGATAATATACAGGCATATGATGCACCACAGACAAGTGCAGGGTCCCCTCCACATGCGCGCACACTAACAAACACACTGACAAACACCAGCGCGCACGCGCAGGCGTGCACGCATACCCACCCCCCTTCAGAAAAAGGTGCCGTTTGGGGCCAAGACGGAACCCATAGAGCCATTTTCAGGCCCGGCCGACCCCGAATTCTGCAGGGTTACAGACCCCAAGGAACCAAGGCAACATGGCACTATACGCCCACGCCCTCCCCTACCATCTCCGACGCCTGTGGCGCCGGACCTGTGGCGACACCGCAGCCTTCAAGGTAGTTTGTCGCCAGGAAATCGGGTACAGTGTGCGCACCGAAAACCAAGCAGGCCGCACAATAATAATGACAATATACAGCAAAATGATGCAGCACAGCAAAGTGCAGGGTCCCTGCAACATGCGCGCACACAAACAAACGCACTGACAAACACCAGCGTGCGCGCGCCTGCGTGCATGTATACCCAACCCCCTGCCAAAGAGCCCTTTTCAGGCTCGTCCTTCCCCGACTTTTGCACAGTTACAGACCCCAAGGCACCAGGCCAATATGCCACCGTATGTATAATCCCTCCCCTACCATATTTGATGTGTGTGGCGCCCGACATGTGGCGACGTCGCAGCCCTCAAGAGCTGAGAAAGCTAGTTTGTCGCCAGGAAATCGGGTACAGTGTACACAACGAAAACCAAGCAGGCTTCACAATAATAATGACAATATAAAGTAAAATAATTCAGAACAGCAAAGTGCAGGGTCCCCGCCACATGCGTGCACACAAACAAACGCACTGACAAACACCAGCGCACGCGCGCGTGCGTGCATGTATACCCAACCCCCTGCCAAAAAGGTGAGGTTCGGGGCAAAGACGGGACCCAAAGAGCCCTTTTCAGGCCCGTCCTACCCCGACTTTTGCACAGTTACAGACCCCAAGGCACCAAGACTATATGGCACTGTATGCATACTCCCTCCACCACAATCTTCGACGAGTGTGGCTCCGGACTTTAGGCGACACCGCAGCCCTCAAGAGCTAAGAAAGCTTGTTTGTCGCCAGGAAATCGGGTACAGTGTACGCTGCGAAAACCAATCAGTGCGCACAATAATGATGACAATATACAGCAAAATCATGCAGCACAGCAAAATGTTAATCAGTTCGCTCGAACAAAAACTGGAACAATATACACAATGAACTGTAGCAGTAATCATAATGATAATGATGTTCGACAATAGTGTTTTGACAGCACTCTTTGAAGTCGGAATGTGGCTATCTTCATGGGGATTAAAAGTGGTTGTCTGCATAAAATCTGACAGTTATGAAAGGACTTTCCATGACAAAAGAATAAAGGCAACTGAAGCCACTCTTCTTGTAAGAACGTGCATTTATACGAAAGTTTTTTTTTGTTTTTTTTTGTATAGAGGATTTATCATATAATGGTATGTATTCACCCCTGGATTGTACATTTATTTGAATGTGTGATTAATTTTTGCAGTGGATTTATCATATAAAGAAATGTATTCATCATCTTGATGGTCTTTTCTGCGATTTAAAGATGACATTTCGGCAAAGATGGCAGAAATCTATAGGGACTAGTAGTCATCAGGCAAGTTTTTCAACTTACCTCCACTTCATTTATAAATTTTAGTAGCCCCAAAGAAGGCAACAGCGTTCTTCAACCATGGTAGATAATTTAGAAGCCGTGCGCATGCGCGTGAGTTCACTCCCATGACAGAGAGAGCCTTTATGAATTTTACACACACCAAAGAAGGCAACGGTGTTCTTTATCAGGGGGAGACCATTAAAAAGCCTCGTACGTTTAGGGTGAAGTATGTCCTAACCTGCCCAAAAGGAAAAAAAAAATATACTGGGAATATTTTTTCCTGATTTTGCCCTCTTATATTTTTTGGTGTTACTGTTGCAAACAGTTTATCTTTACAGTGCAGCCAACAGATTATTGTTTTGCACACTTTGAGAAAAGTGAGGCTAGAGTGAGGGGTAGTATACATATGTATGCCTTGCACACCTCCTACTGGGAGACCAAAAGATAATTTTTACATCAAACATTTCCCTTATGTGCCGCTGTGGTGTAAAATGAAACCATAGGCCTAAAATAGTTTACAGCATGGTGTCAGGTTGATAGTAGGCCTACTGTCTACAAATCAGACAGCTCCATTGCCAGTCTAGTCAAATCCAATTAACTAATACTATTTTGACGTATGCATTTTTTTTGCTGGAAATGAGCTCAATATATGTTTTATTTACTTTTTTATTCTCTGAATCAGAGAGAGATCAAATGAAGGGCAATGAAAAGAAATTCTTTTATTTCGAGGATAATGAATAGTGTGCTTTTTTACATCCAGTTCCCGCTCTTATCAGGGATAACAATATAAACCAACCTCTAATTAAAACTAAGACAAACAAACATAGGACAATTGTGGCAGTATAATATACAGTATCATAATGATAGTGATACAATGCTTACAAGAATTATAGGGTGATCATGTACGCACGCACGCACGCACGCACGCACGCATGCACGCACGCACGCACACACACACACACACACACACACACACACACACACCTTCTTTGTGCCTTTCTCTGCCTTAAACTCTTGTCAGTCTGTCTCTGTCTCTCTGTTGACTGTTTAACGTGCCATGTTGTGTTTCAGTTAGTGTTAGTATTACAATTGTTGCCTAGA
>JASPKP010000182.1:50000-52500 GCA_030674155.1 Stramonita haemastoma | reverse complement strand
CACACACGGTGACTGGTGTGCACATGTACATGTGCAGGCCTGTTTGTTGTACACACACGGTGACTGGTGTGCACATGTATATGTGCAGGCCTGTTTGTTGTACACACACGGTGACTGGTGTGCACATGTACATGTCCAGGCCTGTGTGGCTTGCTTTTTCCTCTCTTTCATTTGTATCATTACAGAAGGCTGTATGTAAAAAGCAGATGTCATGTTTACATCCTTCAACCTCTGAAAATAAAATTTAATCAATCAACCAATCAATTAATCTCTCTCTTTACCTCCCATAAACAAACAACACAACAACACACACACACACAAACACACACACACACACACACACAACAACACACACACAACACACACACACACACACACACACACACACACACACACACACACACACACACACACACACACAACACACACACACACACAACACACACAACAACTACATACATACATACATACAACATACTACATACATACATACATCATACATACATACATACATACATACATACATACATACATACATACATACATAATACATACATACTACATACATACATACATACATACATACATACATACATACATACATACATACATACATACATACATACATTACATACATACATACATACATACATACATACATACATACATACATACATACATACATACATACATACATACATACATACATACATACATACATACATACATACATACATACATCACATACAACATACACACAACACACAACACATACACACACACACAACACACCACATACACACACACACACACACACACACAGACACACACACACAACACACACAAAACCACAACACACACAACACACACACACACAACACACACACACACACACACACACACACACACACACACAACACACACACACACACACACAACACACACACACACACACACACACACACACACACACAACACACACACACACACCACACAACAACACCAGCAGGAAGGACAGCATGCACATAAGCGCTAATATTCCCTGCTAAAAAAGTCTCTAAAAATCCCAGAGTTATTTATAGTTATCCCATCCGCCACTATTCTCTGTTTCTCTCTTTCTTTCCCTCTTCATTCTATCAATATTTCAACTGTTAAAACTATCTTTTTTATTATAAAGGGGTTTGGTTTTTTTTCTTTTATTCTGAATATCGAAAAGTGTATTTATTTATGTTTTCATTTTCACCTAGTCATTTTATCATTATTTATTAGTTTAAGATTTATGTTTAAAATATTCCCCCCCCCCCCATTCCCTGTTCAATATCACTTTATGTGGAAGGACATAAGAATTGCAGATAATTACTATATCATTCTAAAACATGCAATTAAAATGACGATCAGTTATCCAAGGAAGAATCTCACAGCCTGTATGATGACTTTTAGCACATCTAGTGCAGCATCAGGAGAGAGAGAGAGAGAGAGAGAGAGAGAGAGAGAGAGAGAGAGAGAGAGAGAGAGAGAGAGAGAGAGAGAGAGAGAGAGAGAGAGAGAGAGAGAGAGAGAGAGAGAGAGAGAGAGAGAGAGAGAGAGAGAAAAATTATTTTTTTCCAAGGGGAAGCATTCACATACTTTTTTTCATTCCGCCCTTGCCCTGATTAGGGAATAGCAGCCCCACCCAAGGAAAAAACAACAAAAACAAAACCAAAATCCCAACAACAAAATAAAACAAAAGAAAATAAAACCCCCATCACCAACAATACAAGTTCAACCTATGATTTGGAAAAAGTAAGGTAGGTGTACATCTAACAAACACCTAATCTCCACTAAATACATTCATAATCATTTAAACAATGGAGATAGATATGTATTCAACAAATACACAATCCCTAACTGACACGAATATTAATGCTAAGACAGTAGTAGTAGTAGTATAGTAGTAGTAGTAGTAGTAGTAGTAGTAGTAGTAGTAGTAGTAGTAGTAGTAGTAGTAGTAGTAGTAGTAGTAGTAGTAGTAGTAGTAGTAGTAGTAGTAGTAGTAGGCACCCATAAGTCTCGGAGGACTATGGAGTTACGCTCTAGTCTTTAGAGCGCAAAGCCTGGGTAGGTAAGTATGGAGGGCAAGCTGTTACCCATGCAGCAGACCCCCCCTCTCCACGCCACTGGAATGATCCATTGGAAAGACAATGACCGATACGAATGTTCCAGTACCGTCGCAGGAGCCACCAGAACATTGCCATATACAGCCCCGAGCCGATCTGGGGACTCCAACTCCCTGATTTTTCCTCAGGGATGGTGTCTAAACACGACACCTGTGTGCATGCTGGTTTTTTAAAAATATATTTTAATATAATTGTCATCCCCTCCTACTGGCACACAATGGCCTGCTCTTCCAAAATGCCGAACGGGTTTTAACGTATGTGCTAGATGTTCTGCGTTCGTTGCACAGGGGCCTCGGCTTATAGTCTCATCCCAATGACTTTGACATTCAAATCGTTTTGTTTTT
>JASPKP010000182.1:37500-45000 GCA_030674155.1 Stramonita haemastoma | reverse complement strand
ATGTCAAAGTCAAAGTTCAATAAATCCAAACATTTCTTTTCAGATGATATATTGAATAAGCTTTTCACATGCTTCTTTTCATCAAGCCACTCATCTAAAATATATATATATATATATATATATATATATATATATATATATATATATATATATATATATATATATATATATATGCCGAACTAAGCAATATACACAAGACCTAAGACCTATGCCGAACTAAGCAATATACACAAGACCTAAACAAAGCAAGCCACACAAATTAAGCAAACAGAAAAATACTCTTTCAAAACACCCTCAAAAGGAACACACACACACACACACACACACACACACACACACACACACACACACACACACACACACACACACACACACACACACACACACACACAGAAACGCACACCCCCACGCATGCCCATGCCTGTCCCACACACTCCCTCACTCATGCCTGGGACGGGAAAGCCTAATGGTCAGAACATTGCGCTGGCAATTTGACAACTCGAGTTCGATTCCAAGTCGAGGGGATTTTTCTCCTGGAGTCAACATCAGTGCTGACCCCACTCTCCCCAAAAGTCTTTAGGATGAGACTGTAAACCAAGGCCCCTTGTGCGAACGCACACAGAACATCTTGCGCACATCTTAAATCCTGTTCCGCTTTCCGTAAGAGTAGGCCATTGTGCGCTGGTGGGAACAGATAACAATCTTTAAACAAATGCATACACAAAGGGACGGATGAAGAAAAGCACATCAGTGTTCATTCTATTATCCTCATATAAAAGAATAAAATAGATATATAAAATAAACACACACACACACACACACAAGCACGCACGCACGCACATACGCACGACACACACACACATGAAAAAAGTATTGCATAACTTTCTTTCGAATCATTTAAACACATACGCACATATTTATACCACACCAATATCCTTTCCACCTCAATACACACACTACAGCATAAAAGAAAAAAAAACAACCAATCACAATTAATAGTTTTAGAAAATAGCAAATTCGAATGTACACACACATAAGGGAAATGTTTGATATAAAAATTATCTTTTGGTCTCCCAGTAGGAAGTGTGCAAGGCATACACATGTATACTACCCCTCACTCCAGCCTCACTTTTCTCAAAGTGTGAATAACAATAATCTTTTGGCTGTACTATAAAGATCTATTTGCAACAATTACATAAAAAAAATGAGAGTGCAAAATCAGGAAACAAAATATTGGTAGTAGACTTTTCTTTTCTTTTTTGCATGCTACCACATACTTCACTCAAACATACAATGCTTTTTAATTGTCTCCCCCTGATAAAGAACACTGTTGCCTTCTTTGGTGTGTGTAAAATTTATAAGGGCTCCTCTATCATGGGAGTTAATCACGCCATGCGCACAGCTTCTAAATCCTCTCCCATGGTTGAAGAACCCTGTTGCCTTCTTTGGAATTACTAAAATTTTTAAAGGCAGGGGAGTTAATTTGAGGAACTTGCATGATTACTACTAGTTCTCATAGAGTTCTGCCGTCTTTGCCGAAATGTCATCGTTTAAATCACATAAAAGACCATCGACTTGATGAATACATTCCTTTACATGATAAATCCACTATAAAAATTAATCAACCTTTCAAATAAATGTACCATTGAGATGAGGAATGCATTCCATTACATGATAAATCCTCTATAAAAATGAATTCAAACATTCATATGAATGTACCTGGATGACAAGAAGAGTGGCTTCAGTCGCCAGTTTTATTTTATTGTTGTGTGGAGTCCTTTCGTAATTGTCAGATTTTATGCAGCAACTGCTTTTAATCCCCATGAAGATAGCCGCATTCCGACTTCGAAGATGCTGTCAAAACACTATTGTCGAACATCATTGTTATGTGTACTGCTGCGTTTTAATGTGCACACTGTACCAGTTTTTGTTCGACAAACTGATTATGTTCAAATCACGCTGGCCTCTTCGGGGCTGTGGTGTCGCTACAAGCCTGGCGCCACGCTTATAAAATGTTGGCAAAGTGTGCATGCATACAGTACAGCACTCTCTTGGTGCCGTGGGCTCTGTTACTGTGGGTAAGTTGGGATAGGACCGGACTCAAACCGGTGAACATCTTTTCGAAAAACGTGTCTTCTTCTTGGGGTTGTGTATGCGTGCGCTTGCATGTGTACTCGTGTGTGTGTGTGTGTGTGTGTGTGTGTGTGTGTGTGTGTGTGTGTGTGTGTGTGTGTGTGTGTGTGTTTCTTGTGTGTGTTTCTTGTGTGTTTGTGTGTAGTGGCAGCCCTGCATATTGCTCTAGTGGATTGTGTTCGTCTATTGTATGTAATGAGAGAGGAGAGAGAGAGAGAGAGAGAGAGAGAGAGAGAGAGAGAGAGAGAGAGAGAGAGAGAGAGAGAGAGAGAGAGAGAGAGAGAGAGAGAGAGAGAGACACACACACACACACACAGACAGACAGAAGACAGACAGACAGAGAGACAGAGAGAAGACGAGAGAAGAAGAGAGAGAGAGAGAGAGAGAGAGAGAGAGAGAGAGAGAGAGAGGAGAGAGAGAGAGAGAGAGAGAGAGAGAGAGAGAGAGAGAGAGAGAGAGAATGAAGAATGACAATGACAATATTTTATTGTGTCAAGCTTTTTAAGCCCATACACAAGGGGACAGTGAGAAGGGGACTGGGCGCAAGACACATATTTTCAGAAACGAAAAAAACCCGTATTATTTCTACAACCCAGATGATCGGCATGGCATGGATTCCACGACATGGTGAAGTGGTTTACATTCAGATTACAATGCATTGTTGTGTAACACTTTTGCCCTTTGCAAATTGGGGAAAATGGGGGGAGTGGCACAACAAACATAAACATTGCATAAACAAGTCTGTAACAAGGCTTTCATATCGCTACGTTCTGTCAGGTCCGTTGGCTCGTGCACTTTCAAACACGTGAAAAAGCTAACTCACAATATGCATAACCCTCCTGTTTTGCTTTCTCTGTGTCTCTGTCTGTCACACAACACACACACACACACACACACACACACACACACACACACACACACACACACACACAAACACGCACGCACACACGCACGCACACACGCACGCATATACGCACACATACACACACGCGCTACACACACGCACACACACACTCACGCACGCATATACGCACACATATACATACACGCGCTCGCGCGCGCGCGCACGCACACACACACACACACACACACAACACACACACATACACACACACACGCACACACACACACACGCACACACACACACACACACACACACACACACACACACACACACACACACACACACACACACACAGACGCTACCACAGTCGCATCTAACCCAGGAAAAATCTGATTGCTTCCATCATAACATGTAGGATACCCACTCCGACACTAATTCTGTCTTTGATTCTTTCACGGTCAGCAAGTGTCCACAGCTGCAGCTTGGAATAAATGACTTTTTCCTCCTGAGTCATGTGTTTGATGTTTCGTTTTGCAAACCAGTAGTGATCTGCAGGGTTACAAGAGTCATCTGTCCAAGTAAACTCAAAGACCATGTCATCACTTTCACATAAGATAGTGTCAGGTGTGTCCTCAGAGGTAAACACATGGACAAAGTCGTTGTTCCTAGAAACGTTCCTCAGATTTCTCTGCAGGGATCTGTTTCTGAGCTCACCCACATAGTTCTTTATGGTGTCTCCACTGTAGCCTGCATCCCGAAGCGTTTCTAAGTATTTGTCACAGTCATCCTCCTCCGTCGTCAGGTCAGGTACAGGAACATCAACAAGGTCAATTGCACTTTGTTGTTGTTCAACCACTGTGTCAGCTGCAGGAACCGTGACAGCACGTGACGCTCGGCGATAATCCCGTGCAGAAAGCAACAGTTGCGGTGGCGTGTGGTTTGGAGAGGTGTTGATGTGTGAGACAGACTGGGTGATGGGGGGTGTTGGCATAAACAAACTTGGTGAAGTTTCAGAATGAAACATTTCACTTGCCTTGTCTTCTTGCCTCTCCTCTGTCTGTCTCCTCTCCTCTGTCTGTCTCATCTCCTCTGTCTGTCTCCTCTCCTCTGTCTGTCTCATCTCCTCTGTCTGTCTCCTCTCCTCTGTCTGTCTCATCTCCTCTGTCTGTCTCCTCTCCTCTGCCTGTCTCCTCTCCTCATTCCGTCTTCGATCCCTGGTGATCTGACTGGGCGGCTTTTTACGGAAGTATGCGGGCCTTTGTTGACCCGCCATGTTCCCGTCCCCTGAGCCAGCCTTCAGTCTCAAAACGACGGTTGTTTGGTCGCCTTCTCCGCACACCTTCCACGAGGTGATGCAGTGTTCATGAAGCAGGGCACCTAGTGTTACTTCCAGCGTTGTTGGTAGCCCGACAACTGGCATGGTGCTGGTTTATATAGTTAATTACACACAAAATGCACACAGCAAAATTTCACCCTGCCTATATTCAAGGGAGATCACCCCAACTCAAGAGAGAGAGAGAGAGAGAGAGAGAGAGAGAGAGAGAGAGAGAGAGAGAGAGAGAGAGAGAGAGAGAGAGAGAGAGAGAGACTGACACAGTTCATTGCTTTTAAAGCTGTACAAAGCTCATCAAGCATGCATCGCGAAAGATCGAATCAAACACGATGCGGAATGTTTGACATGGAAACCATAACAAACAGTTTTTTTTTCTTTCTATATGGTATTGACAATATTTGTCAGCGACTGTCACTTCATATGTACACATCAAGCAGCGCACTGGTCCACGGTACACGGCCCTCATCACCCCAGGTAGAACCAGATGAGGTCGCGGAGCACCTGTAGTTTCCGCAGAGCACGTGCCTGTGTGTCGGGGTATGCAGTTCTGCCAGCACGCCTTTCCCTCCCTACGTTGTCCACTTTCGCTACTTTCTCTGTCAGGAAGTTCTTTCTTTCTCTCCCACCGTCTTGGCTAGAAGTGGCGCCGGATTTGTGGCGACACGAGAACCCCCAGGAACTAAGAAATCTAGTTTCTCGGAATGAAAGCTGGTAAGTGTACGCGACAAAAAAACAGGCATTGCGCACAAGAATAAGGACAATATACAGCAATATACGGTAATGTGTAAGGTCGCCGCCACATGTGCACACAGAAACGAACACACTGACAAACAGCAGCACACACGTGCGTACAGGCATGCATACCCATCCCCGCCGAAAAAAGGTGCCGTTTTGAGCACAGATGCCAGCCAAAGAGCCGTTCTCAGCCCCGTCCGACCACCACGTTTACACGGTAAAAGACCCCACAGGCACCAAGACAATATCGTACTGTATGCAGACACTCTCTCCCACAATCTTGCAAAGGTGTGGCGCCGGATTTGTGGCGACACGAGAGCCGTCAAGAGCTTAGAAAGGTAGTTTGTCGGAAGGAAAGCTGCTAAGAGTACGGGACGAAAAACAAGCATTGGGCACAAGAATAAGGACACTATACAGCAATATGATGCACCAAGGCAAAGTGGAGGGTCCCCTCCACATGTGCGCACAAAAACCAACACACTGACAAACACCAGCGCACTGGCGCGGGCGCGCAAGCATACCCACCCCCCACCCGAAAAAGGAGCCGTTTTGAGCATAGATAGAAACCCAAGAACCGTTTTCAAGCCCGTGGCACACCGACTTTTGCAAGGTAAAAGACCCCACGGTACCAGGACGTAATCGTACTGTATGCAGACACTCTCTCCCACCATCTTGCATAGGTATGACGCCAGATTTGTGGCGACACGAGAGCCGCAAAGAGCAAAGAAAGCTAGTTTGTCGGAAGGAAAGCTGGTAAGTGTACGAGACGAAAAACAAGCATTGGTCACAAAAATAATGACACTATACAGCAATATGATGCACCGGGGCAAAGTGGAGGGTCCCCTCCACATACGCGCACACAAACCAACACACTGACAAACACCAGCGCGCGCGCTCGTGCGCGCAATCATACCCAACCCCCCCCCCCCGAAAAAGGTGCCGTTTTGAGCATAGATAGCAGCCCAAGAACCGTTTTCATCACCGAGGCACCCCAACTTTTGCCTGTAAAAAACCCCACGGCACCAGGACGTAATCCTACTGTATGCAGACACTCAGTCCCACCATCTTGCATAGGTGTGGCGCCAGATTTGTGGCGACACGAGAGCCGCCAAGAGCTAAGAAAGCTAGTTTGTCGGAAGGAAAGCTGGTAAGTGTACGGGACAAAAAACAAGCATTGGGCACAAAAATATTGACACTATACAGCAATATGATGCACCAGGGCAAAGTGGAGGGTCCCCTCCACATGTGCGCAAACAAACCAACACACTGAGAAACACCAGCGCGCGCGCGCGTGCGCGCAAGAATACCCACCCCCCACCCGAAAAAGCTGCCGTTTTCAGCACAGATAGCAGCCCAAGAGCCGTTTTCACACCCGTGCCACCCCGACTTTTGCACGGTAAAAGACCCCACGGCACAAGGACGTAATTGTACTGTATGCAGACACTCTCTGCCACCATCTTACATATGGTAGGCGCCTACTTTGTGGCGACACGAGAGCCGCCAAGAGGTAAGAAAGCTAGTTTGTCGGAATGAAAGCTGGTAAGTGTACGGGACGAAAAACAACCGTTGCGCACAAAATAATGACACTATACAGCAATATGATGCACCAGGGCAAAGTGGAGGGTCCCCTCCACATGCGCGCACACAAACCAACACACTGACAAACACCAGCGGGCGCGCGCGTTCTCGCAAGAATACCCACCCCCCACCCGAAAAAGCTGCCGTTTTCAGCACAGATAGCAGCCCAAGAGCCGTTTTCAGCCCCGTGGCACCCCGACTTTTGCACGGTAAAAGACACCACGGCACCAGGACGTAATCGTACTGTATGCAGACACTCTCTGCCACCATCTTGCTTAGGTGTGGCGCCGGATTTGTGGCGACACGAGAGCCGCCAAGAGCTAAGAAAGCTAGTTTGTTGGAAGGAAAACTGGTAAGTGTACGGGACGAAAAACATGCGTTGGGCACAAAAATAATGACACTATACAGCAATATGATGCACCAGGGCAAAGTGGAGGGTCCCCTCCACATGTGCGCACACAAACCAACACACTGACAAACACCAGCGCGCGCGCGCGTGCGCGCAAGCATACCCACCCCCCACCCGAAAAAGCTGCCGTTTTCAGCACAGATAGCAGCCCAAGAGCCGTTTACAGCCCCGTGGCACCCCGACTTTTGCACGGTAAAAGACCCCACGGCACCAGGACGTAATCGTACTGTATGCAGATACTCTCTGCCACCATCTTGCTTAGGTGTGGCGCCGGATTTGTGGCGACACGAGAGCCGCCAAGAGCTAAGAAAGCTAGTTTGTTGGAAGGAAAGCTTGTAAGTGTACGGGACGAAAAACATGCGTTGGGCACAAAAATAAAGACACTATACAGCAATATGATGCACCAGGGCAAAGTGGAGGGTCCCCTCCACAGCGCGCACAGAAACCAACACACTGACAAACACCAGC
>JASPKP010000182.1:17500-32500 GCA_030674155.1 Stramonita haemastoma | reverse complement strand
AGCGACAGGGCAAGACGTTCACCAGTGTCGCTGCCCGGCCATTTTGAACTGCACCTACAGGTAATTATTGCTGTTCTTGTTTATCATACATATTGTTTTCCATTGTGGTTACTACATGTTTTCAATGGAAACGGTCTTGTAAAGAGGAGGATGAATTTGAACCTTTGATCTGTTGCCCTCAGATGATTTCCACACCAGTGTGCATGCATTGTTTGACATTGTCATCCGTCCAACCGCACACAATGTTTCTTAGCTATGCTTGACCCCCCCCCCCCCCCAATGGATTTATGTGTTCTTGAGATATTAAAAGTTTGTATGCGTATTTGTAATAGCTTTCTTTCCCGAAAGGCAAACGGGATTTCACCTGTGTGCAAAACAGGATTCAACTTGTGCAAGGTACTCTGCATGCGTAAGCAAACAGGGCCTTGGTTTAGTGTCATGCCACAGACATCCAGAGCAGTGACGTCGGAACGAGTTAACTTCAGGGTTGATAAATAGAACCTCAAAAAGGTGTCTAGGTAGTGGCTTGAACATGCACAGATTAAACAAAGATAGTGAGCTAGATGTCCTGTGTGCATTGAACAGGGTATCGCTCAGGCTACATCGTTGGTCTGCAGAAATTGGGATACAAAAATAAAAGCACTGAAATGAACACATCAGTGGAATCTGTCCGCATAATGTGATGTACACTCCATGTAACTTTGATAGAAATATGTTAAAATTGACCCAGGTCTATTTTTTTTATCAATCTAACGCAGTGGCATTTGTTTCTTTCAGGAGGCAGACACAGAAACATAGGCCATCGTTGTGTTCAACTCGACTCTTCTACAAGCACCATAACAGAAGTCTGATAAACATCTGCCCCCCCCCCCCCCCCCCCCCCCCACACACCACCAAGAACCAGTCTGAATACAACAGAAGCCTGACATATCCGCAACCCCCCCCCCCCCCCCCAACCATCACCAGTCTGAATACAACAAAGCCTGATAAACATCTGCAACCACCACCACCACCAAGAACCAGTCTGCACCACAAGGAACCCGATGTTCACAGTCTGCAGCTTGCCACCTCCCACACTGCTGCAGGGCAGGCACTCTACAGACAGACAGCTTGCCACCTCCCACACTGCTGCAGGGCAGGCACTCTACAGACAGCTTGCCACCTCCCACACTGCTGCAGGGCAGGCACTACTACAGACAGCTTGCCACCTCCCACACTGCTGCAGGGCAGGCACTCTACAGACAGACAGCTTGCCACCCTATCCCACACTGCTGTAGGGCAGGCACTCTACAGACAGCTTGCCACCACTCCCACACTGCTGCAGGGCAGGCACTCTACAGACAGCTTGCCACCTCCCACACTGCTGCAGGGCAGGCACTCTACAGACAGCTTGCCACCTCCCACACTGCTGCAGGCAGGCACTCTACAGACAGCTTGCCACTCCCACACTGCCAGGGCAGCACCTCGCAGAAGCTTGCCACCTCCCACCTGAAGTTCAGACATTCCCAAGGTACTACAAGCACCCCCCCCCCTCACATCTCCTCATAACTTCATACTCAGCACCCCCCCCGACAGTCTACAGAATCTCATACTAAGCACCCCCCTCGACAGTCTACAGAATCTTCATACTCAAGCACCCCCCTCGACAGTCTACAGAATCTTCATACTAAGCACCCCCCTCGACAGTCTACAGAATCTTCATACTAACACCCCCCTCGACAGTCTACAGAATCTCATACTAGCACCCCCCTCGACAGTCTACAGAATCTTCATACTACAGCACCCCCCTCGACAGTCTACAGAATCTTCATACTCAGCACCCCCCTCGACAGTCTACAGAATCTTAATACTCAAGCACCCCCCCCCCCCCCCCTTAGAGTCTACAGAATGTTAATGATGAAGGCGGTAGCGAAAGGAAAGAAGGAAGCCACATAACATGGGAGCACAAGGAGAGGAAACTGGAAATGTCGAAGACGGTAACTTTTTCGCTGTTTTATCATTTACCAGGATTTTTTTTCATAGATTAACTGTAACAAAGACATACCCATTACTTTTTTTTTTCATTTTGTTCTAAAGTATTTGTTTTTATTCTTGTGCTATCTTACCTGGTTTTTGTGTATGCCGTGATCGCATTCTTGGTAGCGCATTTACCTAGAAAAAATTAAACACCCCCCCCCCTCCCAAAACCGACATGTTCATACATTTTACAGTTACTATACACATGCATGACCCCCCCCCTCCCCTCCTTCTCTCCTCTCTTCCAACCCTCTTCTTTCATCCTTCCCCTCTTTGTGTCTCTCTCCATCCCTCTTTCTATCCTTCTCTCTTCCTCCCTCTTTCCCTTTCCATCTTGCACTTTCTCTCCTTCCCTCTTTTACTTTGTCTGCACCCTCCCCCCTCCATGTCTTTTCGGATTTCCTTCTTTCCATGACATTTTATTCTTGTCCTATAAAATATTATCAGTCCCAGTGTTATATTTATTTGTTTAATAGGTGATTAATTTTAATTTTTGCAATCGTAAATATGTTGAATGGCATGCAACTGTTGTCTTTGTAGGCGGCTTGTTTCATTTTTTAAATTAGTCAACAAGCCCATTTATGCTTTTGTTAGGGGGCGGTATAGCTTAGTGGTTAGTGTTGCCCTTGTGGCCAGACACCTAGGATCGAGCCACCATTGATTCGCCCATTCGAGATTTTCCCCCTGGAGTTAACAGTACCAACTCGACCCCCCCCCCCCCCCAAAAGTCCTTTAGATCAGACTGCACACCGAAGTCCTGTGTGCATTATGTATGCTGAACTCCCCCCTCACAAGTTAACGGTTCTGCCTTTTGGAAGAGGTCATTTCGTGGGAGTAGGAATGGATGAGCTTTAAAAATCTTACCCCCCCAAAAAAACAACAAAAAAAACACCAAAAAACCAACAATAAAGGCATGCATACAGGTGTTAACACCATTCCGAAGTCGGAATGCCACTACTTTAATTGTGGATAAAGAGGTTGCAACTTTGTAGCTCCTACCCAAGAACAAAAACAAAATAACTAAACTGTTGCTAATAAGTCATTTGTCACAATGTGTGAATGTCTATCATGACAAAACTATATTCTGTATGCTTTTCTGTCACTCCATTGCTTAGGTTTTTGTGGGGGGTGGGTGTTTTTTTTAAGGGGGAATCTTCTACAAAATTAAGTTTAATATCAAGAAAATCGACAAGCGTATTTGACAATACTTTGATCAGAATAATTACTGTAAGCTTTAATAGGCTAGTGCCGCCGGAACCAGCCCCGGAACCACCAACTAGAAAAAGTGCGGAACTTTTCAAAAGTGCGGAGCTTTTCACAAAATGTCCACTTGTCGCGGAACACTTGTGTTGTGGACTTGCACTGCTCGTTTCGTGTTAACACCGCGTTACTGCGGGATTCGATCATTAGGGAAAGATTGCTGGGCCTCTGTTGTCTACCTCTTTCTGCGGTGGATAGATGACGTCTCTGTTATTGTAAAACGCCCAACAAAAATTATCGGCTATACTTTCCCTTCAATACGGCTTGGCTGAATATCGTGATATTTAGTGTCGTAATAAACTGTTGGGACATGAGTAGGGCTGCTTTTTGTTGAAGAATTCAAGCACATATGATTCTGTTCAGAACTGTCATACCGGAAGGTCTGTTTTGTCTTTACGGAATTGGAAATCGGTACGTGGGCTTGAAATGGGGTTCGTTTTACCGGGTGACGCGCACTTGAACTTCAGTGCTGGTAAAAATTTGAGGTTGACACATTTCGTGAGCGCGTGCGAACACCGCGCGCGCACACACACGCACGTACGCACGCACGCACACACACACACACAACACACACACACACCACACACACACACACACCACACACACACACCACACACACGGACTCGCTTACACACATACTCTTCAGGCACACACCATGCACGCACGCACACACGCACATATAATTTATTTTTGGTTTTTATTAGAGAATGTTTGTGTTTGGTTTTATCATCAGACATTTCCCAAATGTCATGGAACCTTCTCACCACAGAAGCTATGACGACAACGCTGTCAGATGAACTGGGGAGACAAGACCTCTGAACTATATGTCCACATGATTGATTAATTTTTTTTTTGGTCTATTTTTTTTTTGTCAAGGACCCTGTTAGGGAAGGATAGAGGATGGAGGAAAAAGGAAACCTTCAACAAGGCCCTGAAGGGCTTTGTTCACTTGGGATCTGAGATTTGAAGATGCTTCGTCTTCAAAATAGGGATATTCCGTTTCCCTCGCACGCGTAGAATTCATTCATACGGTTGCATACTTTCAGATCCCACAGGACTGTGCTCGAAGTCCGGTAACGTAGTGGACATGTCTGCAACAGAATGCAGTCTTATGACACAGTGACCACATAGAAACCCTCCGTGGAAGTCTTGAGAGAGCAGTGAGCATTTGCGGAAAGAAAACCACTTAAATACAGTGGAATGTATAGAGGTGAGCAGCAAATTCACCGGTTGTGTAGCCGCTGCCTTACACAGCCCACGGCATGTCCCTTAAAAGGAGGCTCTGTGAAAGTCGCGTTTACATTGCTCACAAAAGGGAAGAGATGCAAAGCTGATCTCCATATTCCCCCATGCTCTAACTCAATGTTGCTCCCGAAGTTCTGTCAGACTTGTGGTCTTTTCTGTTGGACTACCCTGTCCACTGCCGGACTTTTGAGGGATGTGACTATTTCACCTGGTGTGAGAAAACACCACCCTCGAAGCATCAGAAAAACTCATGCGGAGTTGTGACCCTATCGCCTGGTGTCCGAAAACACCACCTGCAACTTCAAGGCATCAACAGAGCTTATGCAGGGTTAAGGGGTTGCGACTCTTGTCACCTGGTGTCCGTAAACACCACCCTCGAAGCATCAAAGCTCATGCGGGGTTCTGACCCTATCACCTGGTGTGCGAAAACACCACCCACAAGGCAATACTCATGAGGGGCAATGACCCCATCAACTGGTGTCCGAAAACACCCTACAAGGCATCGACAGGGTTCATGAGCTTCGTTACCTGGTTTGCAAAAACGCCGCCAACAAGACATTAGGAAAACTCATGAGGGGGGGGTATGAGCCTGTCACCTGGTGTCCGTACACACCATTTTCAGCCACAAGGTTTCAACAAGCTCGTGGGGGGCTGTGACTCCATCTGGTGTCCGAAAACACCATCTACGACTCGGAGTCACCTGGTGTCCGAAAACACCACCCTCACCTGGTGTCTAAAACACCATCTACGACTCGAGTCACCTGGTGTCCGAAAACACCACCCTCACCTGGTGTCTAAAACACCATCTATGACTCGAGTCACCTGGTGTCCGAAAACACCACCGATCAACAGAGCTCATAAGGGGTTGTGGTTCGGTCACGCCCCCACCCCCCCCCCTCCCCAGTCCTCCAGTGTTTCCTAAACTGACAATCTTTGTCACTCTGTCCAATCCTTCGTGTCACAGGGGTCCTAATCCGGTATTTACAAGTCATGTGGATCATATAGGGAGGAGGTCTTTAGAATCTCTTCAGGGGTGTGCACATCATGTGGGCTGCGGAACATGCTCCAGGAAGAATTGGCATGCGTAAGTATTTTGAAGACTGTGCAGCTACAGTTGAACAGCTGCTTATCTATAGGCAAGATTAGTGATTTCTTTCTAGTTAATGTCTGTCTGTCTGTCTGTCTGTCTGTCTGTCTGTCTGTCTGTCTCGTTGCTTGTCTGTTCTGCTCTGTCTGTCTTCTGTCTGCCTCTCTGTCCTCTCTCTCTCTCTCTCGTCTCTCTCCTCTCTCTCTTCTTCTCTGTCTGTCTCTTCTCTCTTGCTCTCTCTCTCTCTCTCTCTCTCCTCTTCTCTCTCTCTCTCTCTCTCTCTCTCTCCTCTCTCTCTTCTCTCTCTCTCTCCTCTCTCTCTCTTCTTCTTCTTCTGTCTGTCTGTCTGGCTTCTGTCTTCTTGTCATTCTGACTGACTGTTGCCACGTCTTTTTCTCTCCTCTCTTGCTCTCTCTCTCTCTCTCTCTCTCTCTCTCTCTCTCTCTCTCTCTCTCTCTCTCTCCTCTCTCTCTCTCTCTCTCTCTCTCTCTTCTTGTTGTGTAGTTGAGGCTACTTTCTTATCTTAATGTTCTCCCTAGGCTGTGTCTGTCTAAGCCACGATCTTATCTTCATCCTCTGTCTTTCTCTCTCTCTCTCTCTCTCTCTCTCTCTCTCTCTCTCTCTCTCTCTCTCTCTCTCTCTCTCTTCTCTCTGTCTCTCTGTCTGTCTGTCTGTCTTCTGTCTCTGCTCTCTCTGTCTCTGCTCTCTCTGTCTCTTCTCTGTCTCTGTCTTCTGTCTTCTGTCTCTCTTCTCTTCTTCTTCTCTTCTCTCTCTCTCTCTCTCTCTCTCTCTCTCTCTCTCTCTCCTCTCTCTCTCTCTCTCTCCTCTCTCTCTCTCTTTCCCTCCCCACCTGGTTTCATAAAGTTTGATGTAAATAGATGATTACTTATGTCGGTTGGTTGTCGGTGGGTCTCTCTCTATTTTTTTTCTTTATTTCTTTATTTCTTTTTCTTTCGATGGTTAAAAACTTTTATATATAAAATCTTAGAATAAACCTATCAGATCAGAGGCAAAAATCAAAGATGGATTTTGACAAATGTGTTATAGAAAATCTGGAAATTTTATCTTCTAAAATGCAACAATTGCGCTGTTTAAACTTTTAAAGGTATGGAAAAGGACCTGCCAAGAAAATTTCCAAACTTACATTTCAAAGCAATGTAGTAAAAGAATTTACATTTTGAGGTAACCGACATCAGAATTGGAATGTTAACGAATGTGATGTATATTTTCAGGAACAGTGGAACTGGAATCAGATGCCAGTGACCACACATTCTTGACAGCAGTCGTACTGAGCCTGCTGTTTCAGAACTGATGGAACTGGAATCAAGTGACCACACATTGCTGACGCCAGTCAACGTGTTCTACAGTTAGAACAAAGGTATGCTGGCGGCCACATTCTTGACTGCTTCTCTCTCTCTCTCTCATCATGCTCTCCTTTGCTCTGGTCCAATCTTCCATGGGGTTAAAAAAAAAAAGTCGATAGACAAAGATTTTCTGCAGAATAAACCGATCTCGTCTAAAGCAAAACCTAGAAGTAGATTTTGACAAATGTTTAAATGTCTGAAAAATTCCTTTAAATGAATTCTGCTCAAGCCTAAAAGGCTTGTGACAATGACCTGCAAGGAATAATTCCAAAGATTTGCTTCAGTGCAATGCAGTCAGATAAATTTACCACTTTGAGGTAATGGAGAATATCAGATCAGAATTTGAATGTCAACGAATATGATGTATGTTTTCAGGGACAGTGGAAATGGAATCAAGTGTCAGTGATCTCACATTCCTGACACCAGTCATCGGAGCCTGCAGTTTCGAACTTATGGAACTGGAATCAAGTGCCAGTGACCTCACATTGCTGACACCAGTCATCAGTCTGCAAAGGTGTGCTGCCACATACTTGTTGATGTTTACTTCTGTCTTCCATCACTTTCCTGATTCTGTCTCGGGCCAGGCTTTCTAAAGTAAGAAGATTTATTCAGCTTTCTTGACGCATTAGTTTCATTCTCTCTGTCTCTCTCACCTCTCTCTCTCCTCTCTCTCTCTCTCTCTCTCTCTCTCTCTCTCTCTCTCTCCTCTCTCTCTTCTCTCTCCTTGTCTCTCTGTATCTTTCTCTCTCTCTCTCTCTCTCTTCTCGTCTCTGTCTCTCTCTCTGCTCTCTCTGCTCTGTCTTCTTCTGTCTGTCTCTCTCTCTCGTCTCTCTCTCTCTCTCTCTTCTGTCTCTCTCTCTCTTCTCTCTCTCTCTCCTGTCTCTCTCTCTCTCTCTCTCTCTCTCTCTCCTTTCTCTCGTATCTTCTCTCTTCTTCTCGTCTCTCGTCTCTCTCTGTCTCTCTCTGTCTCTCTCTGTCTCCTCTTCTCTCTCTCTCTGTTCTGTCTCTGTCTCTCTCTCTCTCGTCTCTCTCTCTCTGCTTGTCTGTCTGTCTGTCTCTGCTCTGTCTTCTCTCTCTCCTCTCTCTCTCTCCCTCTCTCTCTCTCTCTCTCTCTCCCCTCTCTATCTATCTATCTACTATCTATCTATCTCATCTCTATCTCTATCTCTCCTTCGGATAGCCTAGTGGTCAGAACATTGCGCTCGCAATTTGACGACCCGGGTTCGATTCCGGTTGAGATTTCTTCTGGAGTTAACATCAGTGCTGACTCCACTCTCCCCCAAAGTCCTTCGGATGAGACTTTAAAACGAGGCTTCGTGTGCGAACGCACGCAGAACATCTAGCGCCCACGTTAAATCCTGTTCCGCTTTTCGTAAGAGTAGGCCATCGTGTGCTGGTGGGAACAGATGACGTGATTTACCAAAAAAAACTGTATACACACGGGGAATAGATGTAAAAAAAAAGCACAAGAGTGCTAATCCATTATCTTCGATGTAAAAGAATAAATCAAATCTCTCTCTCCTCTCTCTCTCTCTCTCTCTCTCTCTCTCTCTCTCCTCTCTCCTCTCTCTCTCTCTCTCTCTCTCTCTCTCTCTCTCTCTCTCTCTCTCTCTCTCTTCTTTCTCTTTCTCTCTTTCTTTCTTCTTCTTTCTTTCTTTCTTTCTTCTCTCCTCCTCGCTCCCCCTCCCTCTCTCCTGCCATCCTCACTTCTCTCTCCGTCTCTCTCTCTCTCTCTCTCTCTCTCTCTCTCTCTCTCTCTCTCTCTCTCTCTCTCTCTCTCTCCCCTCTCTCTCTCTCTCTCTCTCTCTCTCGCTCTCTCTCTCTTTTGTGTTGAAAATGTGTTTTAAGAACTTAAGAAATTCGACCTTCTAAAATCAGATGTACTATTTTGAGCGTAACAGGCTTGTGACATTGACCTGCAAAGAATAATCTCTAGGCTTGTTTCAAAAATGCAGTCAGACAATTTTACACTTTTAAGTAAGTTAATAACTTAAATGTCAACAAATGTGACATAATATTCTCAGCGACAGTGGAATTGGAATCAAGTGCCAGTGACCTCACATTCCTGACACCAGTCATCGAAGCCTGCAGTTTCAGAACTTATGGAACTGGAATCAAGTGCCAGTGACTTCACATTGCTGACACCAGTCATCAGTCTGCAAAGGTGTGCTGCCACATAATTGTTGATGTTTACTTCTGTCTTCCATCACTTTTCTGATTCTGTCTGGGCCAGGCTTTCTAAAGTGTTAAGATTTATTCAGCTTTCCTGACGCATTAGTTTCATTCTCTCTCTCCTCTCGCCCTCTGTCTTCTTCTCGCCCTCTGTCTCTCTCTCTCCTGTCTCTCTCCGTCTATCTCTCTCCCTGTCTCTCTCCCTATCTCTCCTCTCTTCCTGTCTCTGTCTGTCTTCTTCCTGTCTTCTGCTATCTGTCTCTCTCTGTCTCTCTGCTGCTCTGTCTGTCTTCTTCTGTCTCTCTCTCTGTCTCTCTCTCTCTCTCTCCTCTCCTCTCTCCTCTCTCTCTCTCTCTCTCTCCTCTCTCTCTCTCTCTCTCTCCTCTCTCTCTCTCTCCTCGCTTCCCTCCCTCTCTCCTGCCCCCCTCACTCACTCTCTCCGTCTCTCTGTCTTTCTCTCTCAGTATTCTGTTTGTCTCTCTCTCTATCCTCTCTCTCTCTTTTGATGTTGAAAATGTGTTTTAAGACAAATTCGATCTTCTAACATCAAATAGATGTACTATTTTGAGATTAACAGGCTTGTGACATTGACCTGCAAAGAATAATCCCCAGGCGTTGTTTAAAAAATGTAGTCAGACGATTTTACACTTTAAAGTAAGTTAAGAATTTGAATGTCAACAAATGTGCCGTTGTCTTTTCAGGGACTGTGGAACTGGAATCGGAGTGTCAGTGACCACACATCCTGACACCAGTCATCAAAGCCTGCAAGTTCAGAACTTATGGAACTGGAATCAAGTGCCACTGACCTCATTCCTGACAAGTCATCTCCAGAACTAATGGAACTGGTAACAAGGGACTACGCAATCCTTACATCAGTCACTAGGGCCTGCGAATTTCAGGTGATTTTTCTCCTGGAGTTAACTCCACTCCTCCGAAAATTATCCGGATGAGTGTGAATGCATGCAGAATATCTTGCCCACACGTTAAAACCCAATTCGGCTTTTGGAAACAAATGACAAAATTTATATGCCGGAGCATGCAAAGTCTAGATGCAAAAACAAGAAAGAGTTCTGTTATTCCCTTATTCTCGGAATAATAATTAAATAGAATATAAATACACAACGGGATATTTTAATAGGTTTGTTATTCATTTTTCCCAAGAAAATGTCTTCTATTATTTTACTTGTCATCAAAGCACAGCAGTGCAGCACTTAAGCTGACAATGTTCAAGGACAATATTTTTTTGTTATGGAAGGACATGGTCTAGTATAAAATGAGTCTCTGTATTACACTAAGATCAAATGAATGTGTACTTGATTTTGTAAATTTCATTTTTCGTATTTCCCTTGATTCTTGTGGGACAGAGCCTGCAAATGTTTTGCACGCAATTAAAAAAAATCTGATCAAATGAACATTTGAAAAATATACTCGTGGCATAACTGAAATTTTTGAAAACTTGTATTTTTCTGTAGTAGTGTCCCTTTAACAAATCCAAGAAAATAGTGTTACAAGGTATGTTAACTTTTTCCATGAAGGCTTTCTTTTTCTTTTTTGAAAGGGATCTAATGAAATACTACACTATGAAAATACAGGAGTCCCAACTTAAATAATTATCAAATTTGTAGGACAACAGTGGTAATAGTTCCTGATCTTTTTCAAACTTATTTTTCAAATGATTCTTAATGCTTGGTAATATAAAAAAAAAAAAATGTCCTAGTCTGCTTTGTAGGACTTGCAATGGTTTGGTAAAGGTTTTCCTCCAGTGAATCAGATCAAAAGTTTAAGAACAATAAAATAAAAATATTTTCAAAATTATCTGCCCCTTGGGGCAACTGGCAGTGCTTTGTACTTTTTTCAATGAAATAAATAAAACTTTTTTGAAAGTTAGTAAAAGCGTCCTTAAGAATAGGCTATTGAGTAGCCATTGATTTTGCTCAAGTAGAAAATTATGTACCAAAAATTTTTGTGCAAAGTCAGCACATCAAGTTTTAATATAGGTTTTGCTATTAGTTAAAAAATGGTAGCATGTTTCACAGTATTAAGAAGCAGTGGTGATTTTCCAGTGGTATATCATTCATAACTTATTTGTGACGCTCCACCACGAAATGAGTCGCTTAGCACATTACCCAATTTTGCGCTAGGAACTATGAAAGTCAAGTTGTCAGTTCTGAGATTTTGATTGATTATTAAACTATATCCTTTTATCTACCTTATTATGAAATATCAAGGCATAATTTTTACTCCTATTGCTGTTAAATGTGTTTTGAAAATACCAAAGCCCTCATTCTGACAGCCTGTTACAAAAATAAACTTGCCCGTTTCTCATTTTGTCACATTCTGCAGTCTATCATTTCAATTTGTAATATTTTTGCACAGAATTGTCCGATTTTCAATCTGTTTTTTGTATTGGATAGCCCTTTTATTGCAGATTAATACCTTGTCAATAACTAAAAATTGACCTCTGGTGCAATGCGACTCCTTATGTGGTGGAGCGTCACATTTGTGGTATCAAGTTCATCAGATTTAATGAAAGCATACGCTTTTTCTAAAAAGTGTCATTTGACAAAGCAAACCTTTAAATCTTATTTAGTGATTTGGTGTGTGTGTGTGTGTGTGTGTGTGTGTGTGTGTGTGTGTGTGTGTGTGTGTGTGTGTGCGCGCGCGCTGTGCTGTGCTGTGCCGTGCCGTGCCGTGCCGTGCCGTGCTGTGCTGTGCTGTTCTGTGCTGCGTGCGTGCGTGCGTGCGTGTGTGTGTGTGTGTGTGTGTGTGTGTGTGTGTGTGTGTGTGTGTGTGTGTGTGTGTGTGTGTGTGTGTTGAGGGGGGGCAGTTGTAGGGAGGAGACATTATTATGGTAAAACAAAAAAGTACAAAAGAAAAGGTGTGTTTAGGAAGACTATGGAAGCACATTCACAGCAGTGAGGAAAGAATAAAGAGCTAGCTTATAACTTTTTTTCAGAGAGTTCGTTTTCAGCTATTTAAATGGATGCAACGTATTAAAATATTTTGGGCTTGAAATCACTTTGATAAGAAGAAAGGCTGTAGGAGGATTTAGACGTTCACCTATCTCTCAAGTAAACCACAGGGTTCTGGATTCGATTCCTAGCTTTGTCATTTCTTCCCAGTTTGAGGAAAAAATTTGAATAAATGTCAAGTCTTAATTAAAGAGGACTCTAAACCAGTTTGAAACCGTGTGTTTTCGGACTTGTATCAAAAGAACCCACGACAGTTGAAAATCGGAAAGAGCAGGGAGGTACCTCGCTTCTCTTTTGGTAAATTTGATAGGTTAAATTCTCAACTGAATCCCCGAAGTGGGATTACGGCTACCTTAATGGGGGAGGAAAAATGGCCGCATATGCAAAAAATCTCACCATCAGCGAACCTCGGAGCCCTAGCAAAGTCAGAAGACAGAAAATCAGTTTGATAACCGGAAAAAAACAGAAACTTGCGGACAGCCTTAGCGGCTTAATCTGATTTTGATTGAAAACTTTATGCTATTTCGAGTTTCATGCCATTATGTCTACAGCTACGTACTACTTGTCTACGAACTTTTGTGTCCACATGCATTCTAACATTCAGACTGACCAGCTGACAGACAGCCCTTGCATGCTTTCAACTTGTTGAGACTAATCCTAACACTAACCTCCACCTTAACCCTGACCCCACAAGTGGACACAAAGGGCAGGTGGGCAACATGGTATCGAATGCTGACAGAGACTGGCTAAACATTGTTTGAGGGGAGGATGGGCGCTAGAAATGTCGCGAAGAAATTCTAGGAAAGGAGGAGAGGGGGGTTGTTAGAATGTTCTTGTATATAAGGATGAGGAAAGAGTTGCAATGACTGAAAATTGGGGGTAGGCAGTCAATTTTTGGATTTAATACGTAGATGTGGTTTTGGCGGGGAGCTTTTAGAAGCAGTTTATTTAAAAAGTATTCATTTCAACGTCTTTAACATTCAAAAACAAAAGATGGTGTTGATCTTACAATGCATTTTTAAATGATTTGAAGGGTCTGTTGAAAACTGAATATTGAGTATTTTGAAATAAAAAAGGTATCAAAAATGTCAAGCCTTTTGAAGACTTTAAATCAATCAGATCCAGGTACTTACGGACTTGTCTTATGAAAAGAACCCACAGTAGTGGATAATCGGAAAGTGTTGTGAGGTACCTCCCGACTCGACTGGTAAATTTGATGGGATATATTCCCAACTGTATCCCCTAAGCGAATTATGGCTACCTAAATGGTGGGAGTAAAACGGTCTCATAGGCAAAAGAAATTTCACCATTGGACCTCGGGACCCAAGTCAAGAAACAGAAAAAATCACTTTGATGATAGAGAATATCACAACTGGGAAATGAAAAAAGGGGCGCTGGTTTTAGCCACAACATTAGGAAACAGTTTGATATCTCTCATTCTCTCCCTTACAGAGAAAGAACTTGACCCACTACAATTTGTACACAGGACGGGAAGAGGTGATGCCAAACTACATTTTAACAAGTTGTACAGTTCCTCAGAAAAAATATGACTCTGGAATCAGAATAGTTTTAGCTGAGTTTAGTCAGGCTTCGAATACAATGCAGTCTCACTTTCTTGTTAACTAACTACTATCAAACTTTGACACAAGCAGACACTTAATTTGTTTATTGGCTGATTGATTTTAAATCACAGACCACAGAAGTGTTCATCAACAAAATAGTATCATAGGGTAGATGTACCTGTACTGGTTCTTCACAGTGTTGTGCTCTCTCGCCACAGATGATAGAAAAGGAAGGTGGCAGGATGGTTAAGACATTCGCCTGCCAACAAGTAAACTGTGAGGTTCTGGGTTTGTTCCCAGCCTCGCCCTTTCCTCCCAGTTTGACGAAAAAAAATCAAACTGAATATCATAGTCATTCGGATGAATCTATAAACAAGGCTCTTTCAATCTATGGCATAACTTTTAACATGGGTTTGTAAACAAAATTTCATCAGTTTCGACCCCCATGTCCCACCTAGTGCAAAATTGGGTAATGTGCTAAGCCACTCATTTCGTGGTGGAGCGTCACAGTTACACACATTACAATGTATAAAATACGATGCTATCAAGACCGTTGACTAGGAAAGACATATACACTTATTATTTACCTATGCACACACTCGCACAGACTTGAACACATTCACGCACGCACTCACGAGCCTGTACACACACAAGCACATACATTCACCTCCCGCCCCCCCCCCCCCCCCCCCCCCACACACACACCTAAAAATACAATATTATAAGGGTGGGAACAAAGAGATCGCTTGCTCGCGATAAAAGCGAGCGCCATAAAGCAAGCGCTTGTAATGTTGTTCAAAATTTGCTTGTGCCGCACAAAAAGCACACTCGCTTTATCACGCCTGGATTTCAAGCATGGCTTGGAAAGCGTAAAGAATCAAAAGTTAATTCTTTATCGCGAGCAAGCCTGTTCTTACTTTTATTTATATATATATATATATATATATATATATATATATATATATATATATATATATATATATATATATATATTATATATATATAACTGTATACACACATACATTTCAATTAAGGATGACTCAAATGCTGTAATAACTAGAGGCTCCTCTGGCAGAATTGGCTGTTGGTGCCAGTAGCACCAGTTCTTTGTTATCTTTGGTTCTATTTTTTCTAGGATAATATAGTTGAATGTCTCTTGGCTCATTCTTAAGTAGGACTGAAAACGAAAAGGGTTCCTTTTAAGCAAAGAAAACAAGTGATGATATTCACTTTTCATTTTCGTTTTTTTTAATTTATCTTATGAACGCCCATTATTTTGCGTTTTCCTAGGATAATTTTCGGCAAAACACTGTCCAGCGACA
>JASPKP010000182.1:7500-12500 GCA_030674155.1 Stramonita haemastoma | reverse complement strand
ACATAAAATTTCTCTAATTTTAGATACCCAGCAATATTTTCCCGTTCTGTCTAGTTCAAGCAGCATTTGGTATGCCTTGTATGGCAACCTTTCGGAACACATTTGTAGTAATCTAAACCAATATCTTAGAACAGAGACAAAAGAATTCACATACAGCGGGTATCGTCCCAAATCGCCATAGACCATTTTATTTGGTGTTTTGACTGGGACACCTAGGAACCTTTTACATGCCATCATATGAACTTTTTCCACATGATCTAATTTTGTTAACCCCCATATTTCAGCTGAATAAAGCAAAATAGGCTGCATTTTTGCATCAAAAATCTTGAAGAAAGTATTAGCAGTCATTTCTTTATACTTTTGGAAAGCTCTATTTAATTGCACTACTGCTTTCTTACCTTTAGTTACTAAGTGCTTTGTGCCTCTCTTCATACTAAGCATTGTTGTAAACTGAAAACCTAAATAGCAATAACTATTAACTACATCTAGCTTTTTATCATTGAAAAACCATTGCTCATGTCGACCTAAATATCCCCCTTTTCTAAAGACCATTACTTTTGTTTTATCCGTGTTTACATTTAGTTTCATATCATTACAACACTTGTATAGAATATTAAGCTGATTTTGTAGACCACCCACTGTTGTTGACAACAACGCTACATCGTCAGCAAAAAGTAGGATGAACACTTCCATTAAACCTGGTAAAAACTGTATACCATGTTTTCCCCCTGCATCTATGTGGTTAGCTAACTGATTTATATAAACAGAGAATAATGTCGGAGACAGGACACAGCCTTGTCTGACCCCAACTGGGCATTCAAAGACTTCTGTAAGTTCCCAATTTACACGCACACATGAAAGCAATGAAGAGTACATAGATTTCAAAGATGCTAAAAATTTTCCCTTTACCCCCTGGTTTTTCATGCATCGTAGAAGTTTATCATGGTGGACAGAATCGAATGCTTTTTTGAAATCTACAAAAGCAACATATAATTTCTTACCTTTCTTTAGCATACACTTTTGTACAATTGCATATAAATTATATATTTGATCAAGTGTGGAATAACCCCTACGAAAACCTGCCTGACTCTCAGAAATCATTTCATTATCTTCCAACCAACTGTATAATCTTGTATTTAACACTGTGGTATAACACTTTGATACTATACTCAGTAAAGATACTCCTCTATAATTGTCTGTTTTTTCAGGATCTCCCTTTTTATAAATTGGTATGATAATAGCTTTGGACCATTCAGACGGATATACACCTGAGGTAAAGACAGCATTAAAAAGTTTTACCAGGAACCCCAATACACTCTTTCCCCCATTCTTTATCATTTCACCAGATACACCATCCATCCCACTTGCCTTTCTTAATTTGAGTTTTGCAATTGCACAAGCTACTTCTCTTCACAAATATCTTTGTTCAAAAAATGATCCACATCATCCAAAACATCAACAATGACATCATCACTCTCACCAGTCTCCTCATTCATACAAAAAACTTCTTTAAAGTGGTTAAACCAGTCATCATTGCTGATGTTGTTGTAAATTTTCTCTCTATTGCCATATCCCATCCTTTTAATTTCTTTCCAGAACTGAGAAGAGTCTGCAATGTTTTCAGCTAAAAGTTCTGTTTTCTTTTTCCTATAATTTTGTTTTTTTGCTTTCAATAATTGTTTATACTCTTTCCTTTTTTCTACATAAATCAACCTGTCTTCCTCCTTTCTGGTCACTCTAAAACATTTTACTTTGCTCTACTTTCTTTTTTGGCGATTTCACAATCATCGTCAAACCATTCTGATTTTATGGTCTTGTGCATGGGTACTTTTCTAAACATGCAGGCGCTTGCCTCATTCAAGCATTTAACGAATATTTCCAGTGCAGTTTCTATATTGTCTTCCAAAGCATTTGTGGCGAATGTAAGTTTTTCTTGAATGTCTTTGCTATTTAGTACAGTTTCAAAATCTTTTTTCTTAGCTTCGTCCCACACTACTTTCTGACAAACTTTTTTGTTTAATTTCTGTTGAAATGTTGTTTCTGTACTACTGCTATTAGTTTCTATCTTCATACAAACTGGCAAATGGTCAGATTCTGTTAAGTTTTCAACCTGCAAAGAGAGAACTCTAACTGAACTAAATAAACCCAGAGATGCAATGAAATAATCCACAACACTTGAACCTGAAGGTCCTATAAACGTATAGCTTTCATCAAAACCTGGATCACAAAGACCATTTAATATGACACAGTCAAACATGTTGCATAACTCAATCAGCTGATTACCAAAAACATTTGTGTACATATCATGTGACTTTCTGGGCACTTTTGAATTTGAATAATGATGTAAATTCTGAAAGTTATCATAGTCATCATCTAAACTGTAATTTTCACAAGCGGTTCGTGCATTAAAATCCCCCATTATCAGCAATCCAAAATCACCATATTCATTCTGAAGATCTAATATACACTGCTCCAAAACTTCTAAGCCATAGATATCTTGTGTTGTTTTCCAAAAAGTAGATTCAGAAGGTGGAATGTACATGCAAATTAACATAGTGTCATTAGTAGTACCAAGTAAATTCTTGTGTAGTTTTAAAACCACAGTATTTTCTGTCTCAACTTCAACTTTTTCAAGACATGAAATAAATTTCTTTTTAACCATGACAATTACCCCACCAGAGTATCTCCCCTGATGAGATAACTTTTTTGCTTTAGCAGTAAAAATAGAGTAATCATGAAAAATATGAGACTCAAATTCAGTCCCAATAAAAGTTTCTGTTAAACAAATAATGTCGTATGCAAGAAGAAAATTAATAAACTCTTTATTTTCCAGTTTTGGTAAAAGGCCATGCACATTATAGTTGAGAAAACTTATATACAGCTTATTTACATTAAGATGGGTTGTTGTCATCCTGATAGTTGGGCATTCAATACTAGGCCTTTGATCACCTGGATTACTTTCACAAACTGTGGCCTGGCCGAATCCCTATCTAGTGCCACTAGAGGCATCATTGCCTGTGGACTTAGTCTGAGGATGCATGTTGGAATTTGCCTGTTCTTTCGAGCTACAACAAGAATGTTGTTTGCTGAAAGAATCAGAGATGCTGGACTGACTTTTTGACCTTTCTGGTATTTTGCGACCTCTTTGTCTGGAGACACTTTGGGTTGTGTCTCGTCTTGGTCGTAAACCCTGTTTAGTGGGTCTAGATGGTCTTTCCCGTCTTGTGGTTTGCTTTTGTCTTGTAACAGTGTTACCTGTGTCAGCAGATTCCTTGTTGCATAAACCCATGAGTAAATCACTATTAGACGTGTTGCCTGTATTAAGTCTGCAGTCACTAGTAAAAACTTCACTTGGTTCAGTAATGTCTGAACTTTCTGTTTTGTTTTTGATACGAGTATCGTCAGCTGTCTTGTCATCAGCTACATCTCTGCAAAGATTTGCTTTCTTTGATCCATCTTCTACTTTGTTTGTGTCAGTTATGATGTCTTCCTCAGTCCCTTTCAGATGTTTATTTATTTTCCTGCTAAATGTGTCACTTTCACCTTCTTTGTCAGACATATCACCACTGCTCTCATAATTTTCAGGTATGTCTTCATTGTCCTCTACTGTGTTTGTATCATCCTTATCCCTGTACTCTTCATTGTCCTCTACTGTAATTTCATCTTCTTTGTCAGTGTCTTCTTCATTGTCCTCTGCTACATTGGGATAATCCCTGTCACTGTCTTCAGTTTTGTCTACTATGGTCCTCTGTCCTGTCCTATGCACATCTTCACAAGGGGGACAAGTCCCACCAAGTCTTCTGTTTCCCTTGGACATGACCCTTTCATGGTCACTGACATCCTGTTCTGTGGCTGTATCTGCATTGCACTTTCTGTTTTGCTGCTGACTATAGTCACACATATCAGATTTGCAGCTTTGACCTGGAGAAACTGGAGGTCTTCTGCTCCCATTTTTCACAAAGACAATTCTTTTACTGGGCTGGGCCATTCTTCCTTGTGTTGCTGCTTCACTGTAGGAGTAAGGTCCTGGGCTGACTGGAACACTGCCTTCCTCTTTTCTGTTTGCTCGGCCAGCAGGATTTCTCTGCACCCTTTGCTCGCTGTCCCTCATTGCATCGTAGGGGTAGCTCACAGGCTGCCCTCTGTTTGCTGCCTGGACCCCCTGCAGATGTGGCTGTGGTGACATGCTCCATCGGGGTTGCCTTGACCATGACCTGTTGTATTGCAGTCGACTCTGAGGATTGTCATGATACAACTCTTCCTGACGTCGTGTATAAAACCTGCCTTGTTGCATCTTCTGCTTCTCAGACTGGTGGTCATTGTTGAAACAATCTGTATCAGCTGTTCTGGTATGTCTGCTTCGTCTGCTATCTTGAACTGGGTGCAAGTGTTCTTCTTGGGCATGAGGTGGTCGGCTGAAGTGCCTCCTTCCCTCATGGAATGATGAAGATGACTGCTTTTCTCTGACATGCAGTTTCCCATGGCGATAGAAGGCAATTTGTCCCTGCCCCCAATGCCAATCCACAGTTTCTCGCTGGTGGACGGTTAGGTCAGAGGCTACTTTGATGCCACTCCTTCTGAGGTTGCCTCGAAGCTCCGGATCTCCCAATATGGCCATCTTGTCTGACCATCTACATAAGTGGACAATGATGGGCCGTGGTTCTCCTCTCCAAGAGCGTGGTCTTCCAATTCGATAAGCTCTTGAAATGTCATCTTGATGCCAGTTCATGTAAGGGGCATGGTCATTTAGAATATCAATGATATAATTTGCTGTTGTGTATTCTGTTTCACCATCAAGTTCTTGAACATTGATAAATTTCACATTACATGCTTTGGTAGCTTGTTCTGTTAATTCAACTTGTCTCTCTACAGCTTCAAGTCTGTCAAGAATGAGCTCTCTGTCTTCTCGTATTTCCTGAATGTCTTTTTTCTGTTGAACAAGGTATTCCTTCAGTGTACAGATTTCTTCAAAGAAGCTTGAGATTCTGGTATCCAGATTT
>JASPKP010000182.1:0-2500 GCA_030674155.1 Stramonita haemastoma | reverse complement strand
CTTTGTCTTATGTATATTATCTGTTTTTCTTTGTTGTAAATTCATAAACATAGTTTTCTTCTTTGCAGTATGTACATAGTTTGCTTTTTTTCATTGTAGAGTGTACATGTACATTGTTTTTCTTTGTAGTGTGCACATGTGCATAGTTTGTTTTCTTCTTTGTAGTATGTAATGTATCTTAATGTATTTTTTCTTCTTTGTAGTATGCACGTGTATATAGTTTGATTTTTCTTTGTAGTATATACATATTGATATTTTTTTTTCTTTGTAGTATATACATGTTCATGATATGTTTTTTTGTAGTATGTACATGTATATTGTCTGTTTTCTTCTTTGTTTTATCTTTATATTCATAGTCTGTTTTCTGCTTTGTAGTATGTACCTATATGTGGTCTGTTTTATTCTGTGTTCTGTGTACATACATGCATGTTTCTCTTCCTTCGTTCAGTTTTATGTCAGATACAACAATACGGGTTGAGTAGTAATGTCTGCGGTTTAAAAAGAAATCACCAGTAACAGAAACTGAGGAAGACAGAACAGAGATGGAAGAATGAAATTGTCACGATAGACACTGAAGAAGACAGAACAGAGATGGAAGAATGAAATCGCCACAACAGAAAATGAAGAAGGCAGCACAGAGATGGGAAGAATGAAATCACCAGTAACAGAAAATGAAGCAGACAGAACAGAGATCAGTCAACCAAATAACCGGTAACACCAGCCGCCATGGCGCAGTGATTAGCACCTTGGATTTCGGACTGGAAAGTCGCGGGTTCAATTCCCATAAGAATCATGGGGATTTGTCGGATTCCGGCTGGCTCCTACCCAGAGTGAGTGTGCTGTGTGCTCAGTGGGGAGACTGGAACCACACAGTGGAGCTTTATCCATTTTATGGATGCGAATTTGAGAGTGTTGCTCAAATTACCTGACCAACACTGCAGGTATCTGTATCTCTCGAGCCTGGTTGACGCCGGGATATATTATGACAGTAAGCGTAGAGAACAACCCTGTCAAGCAGCCTCAAAGCGGATGTAGTTTCAAAGCAGCATCATTGCATCATCCTCATCATCATTGATCATTATGTAATAATAAAAATGACCTCTGACTCGGTGGCTCCCGTTGCTCTGGTCTCATGGTGACCTCAGATTTGGTTTACCCATACACTTCTGTACCCGTGGTGAGTTTGTGTCAAAGCCTTGGGGGTTGAGATTTGCGGGGAAAGGTCGTTGGAGGGACATTGTGGTGGTCGCCACCTCAGGAAGGTGACTCATTCAGCCTGGTTCTGCGACTGAACTAGTACTGTCGTTAGTAGGGAGCTTAGTATGTGGTGTCCTGCGTATGTTAGCTCAGAACAGGCACCACTGAACACCACCAAAATGACCCAGCAGAAGTGCAGGACCCCTCTGGCTGGTGGCCCCACAGCGCCTTATATTGATGGGCTCCCTGTGGACTTCCGACCCTGAGGTTGAGTCAAAGCGAACCTGGGTATGGCTGTGGCGGGGAGATTGAAATGAGCGGCGTGGGTACAGCAGGACGGGAACGTCAGAGAAGATGAGGAACAAAAACAACAAAACAGAACCAGTAACAGGAAATGAAGAAGACAGAACAGAGATGGAGGAATGAAATCACCAGTAGCAGAAAATGAAGAAGAAAGAACTGAGATGGAAGAATGAAATCACCAGTAACAGAAAATGAAGAAGACAGGACAGAGATAGAAGAATGAAATCACCAGTAACAGAAAATGAAGAAGACAGAACAGAGATGGAAGAATGAAATCACCAGAAACAGAAACTGAAGAAGACAGAACAGAGATGGAAGAATGAAATCACCAGTAACAAACACGGAGCAGACAACACGGACAGAGATGGGAATTAAAAAAGTACAACAATCAAAGATTACAAAAAATAGTTACGCTCATGAATAATTCAGGGGAAATCTTTTACTAAAATGTCATTGATCCACACACTCAGACAAGTAGTCCATGCATTCAATATGGCTACATTAATGTTGTGAATTGTCAGCCCCTAGTGGGGTGCATTAAGAAACCCCCTTCCTGCCTGTAACACTCTAATGCGGACTGCACAAATCAAAGACATAATTATTATTTATAAACATTTACTATACAATAATGCATCATTATCTCTAAATGAAAACACAATTTAATCGCAATCTACTAGAACCCCAGTCTAGAATTTATCAGCTTCAAGACGAATGATAAAAATGACATAAAATGATTCCAGTATCTTCACAACACCGCCCCAAGTCAAAACCTCTGTGTCAACATCAACACATGCACAATGTTCAAGCCTCTGCATCAATCCACACAGCTAGCTAAATGCTCTAGATAAAACCTCTGGGTTTGATCCCCTAACTTATACGGACACCACATAATACTGGTGCACCCAGGGACATGGTTCATATGCTCTCAACCACACATAAGTCCGGTCGAGGAAATTTTCTTCCTGGAGTTAACATCAGTGCTGACTCCACTCTCCCCAAA
>JASPKP010001815.1:20000-26170 GCA_030674155.1 Stramonita haemastoma | reverse complement strand
GATTGATTGATTGATTGATTGATTGATTTTGACTGATTGATTCACACACACAATGCTACAGACAATCAAGACAGACAGACAGACAGACAGATAGACAGAGACAGAAACCGAGAACCAGATACACAGGCAGTAATGGCTACTAAAAGATTAACTAAATGATTAGATTAGGGCTATCAAAGCCTCTTAGTCCTGGAATTAATAAAAATATTAGGCAAAACCTGCAAATGAGATGGACAGAATACTTCTTGGTATACACATGCTTTAGTTTAGACGCTTCTCTACCATACTGACATGGAAAAAAATATATTGTCTATCTGTTTCCCACTTAATTTGGAAACTGAAATATATAGATAAACTGCTCCACTTATCAAAGACCATGACAAATGTAAACCATCCTTTAACCTACCCCCTCCCTTCTCTCCCCTATTCTGTCCCCTCCTCCTTCCCCATAACTTACCCCAATACCTATCACAGGTTATCATAAACAGTTGTATTCCTTACTATTGTTTGAAATTGTTCAAAGTCCAAATAAATTCTGTATCTGATGAAAATGAAGCTGCAATTTTTTAATATAATTATACACACTACAGTTCATTGGTCTGAAACAAGGACAAAGTGAAACTGAATGATTAGAATCAGCTTGTTTTTCTATTTCACAACTGATAAATGGAAAAGACAACCTTAAAGTTTGGAAGTGTTTGTTTAATAATATGTTGGTCAGGTCAGAGGATATTCCTCTGCTACTGGTAACCAGGTAACCCAGTACTACCTGCCATAAGTGGCAAGTAAACCTAACACAAAAACCTGACTTGGAGAGGAATGGACTCTGCCAGGTTCAATTTGCCCAAGATACACTCATGAAGACAGCTATCAGAATCTCCATACTCCATCGGTCGTCGCCTGGGTTACCAAGGACCATGCCTTCTGTTGCACATCAGGACAGAGGTAGAAAGTATGCTACTGGTGTACAATGCAGCAAAATCCGTGCAAGAAATTACACCACAACTGGCACTTGGAATGTACAAACACTAAAAGCCACAGGCAAAGTGGAAGAACTGACACCTGAGATGGCCAGATACCAATGGCACATCCTTGGGCTCTGTGAAGTAAGGTGGAAAAATAGGGTAGAAACAATGACCCAGGAAGACCATAAAAATATACTTCAGTGAAAAACACGATAAGCATGAACAGGGCGTGGGGTTTCTTATTCACAAGGACATTGTGAACACCATCATAAGCTGTCTGCCAGTGTCCAGCAGACATATTACCATCCGCTTGAGAGCAACCCCCTTCAACATCACAGTAGTTTTGGAATACGCCCCTACATCAGACAGTACAGATGAAGAAATAGAAGAATTCTACGACCAACTACAAGGGGTTCTAAATCAAACTTCCAAGAAAAACATCCTTGCTGTACAAGGTGACTGGAATGCCAAGGTAGGAGAAAATACCCACAAAGACTGGGAGAGTGTGTGTGGACCACACTGCAACAAAGAAACAAATCAAAGAGGCTTGAGACTCCTGGAGTTTGCCAGCAATAACAATCTTGAGCTAGTGAATACACTTGGCCCACATCCAAATTCCAGAAGATGGACATGGCATAGTCCAAATGGTGAACACTACAACCAAAGAGATTACATCATGAAGAAGAAACGGTTTAGGAAAAGTGTAAACATTGCAGGGACCCAAAGCATTCCAGGAGGGGACATAGGGGGTGACCATGATCTTGTATTGATGACATTCTGCTCTGAAACCTGCTGGTTTCTCAGCAATGATGGTCTCTGCTTGGGCTTCAGTCTGTCCAAGATAATCTTCAACATGACCTTTCTTAGGTGGCACATGAGGCTGATTGTGCAGTAATTCTAGCACTGCTGAAGATTTCCTTTATTTGGGAGGGTGATAAGAGTGACTGTGTCCATGGTGTTGGCCATTTTCTTGTCTGCCAGATCTTGTTGCAGATTTTTAGTAGAGCGTTGTTCATAGCTTGTAATAATGACATTCCGGTTCTGTCTCAAAAACAAGCCTCACAAGCAGAAGAACATCAGGATCTAGTTTGATCTCCAGAAGCTGAAGTATCCAGAGGTAGCAGACATTTTTCTAGGCAAGGATAGGTGGGATGTTTGCAGCACTCATCTGATAGACTAAGAGGATATGGATATAGATACTTTGATGGATGGTTTCAACACAGCAGTGACTGAAACAGCAAGTGAGCTTTTTGGCAAACAGCGACCAGTCAAAAAACCTTGGGTCACACCCAACAGCCTACAACTATGTGACAAACGTAGAGAGTTGAAAAAAAAGAAAAATGAAACAGAAGAAAGAGCAGAACACTATAGGGCACTCAACAAAAAAATCAAGAAGTCCATGACAGTAGCATAGGAGAAATGGATCGGTGAACAGTGCCAGGACATTGAAGAAAATTAAAAAAAAAAACAGTAAGAAAGCACATTAACTGGTGAAAGACCTGACTGGCACAAAACAGGATAGAAGCTCAACAATCCAGAGACAAGAATGGGAAGTGCCTCACTGATAACCAGAATATTCTGAACAGATGGACAGAATACTGCTCCGACCTGCATAACTACAAAACCACAGGAGATCAAGAAGTCCTCAATGTTCCCACAAGCACAGATACAGACAGTCACCCTATCCTCAGAGAAGAAGTGGAAACAGCAGTCAGATTGCTGAAAAAGGGGAAGTCAGCAGGGGCTGACAACATTCCAGCTGAGTTGGTTCAAGCTGAAGGGGAAGCCATGATCAATGCTCTACCAAAAATGTGCAACAAGATCTGGCAGACAAGAAAATGGCCAACACCATGGACACAGTCAATCGTCATCATTATCTTCAAGAAAGGAAATCTTCAACAGTGCCAGAATTACTGCACAATCAGCCTCATATGCCACCCATGAAAGGTCATGTTGAAGATTATATTGAACAGACTGAAGCCACAAGCAGAGAACATCATTGCTGAGAAACCAGCAGGTTTCAGAGCAGGCGTAGCACAACTGAACAGATATTCAACCTCAGAATACTCTGTGAGTGGTACCTCAACTCCAACAAGACCTCTACCATGTAGTTATTGATTTTAAGAAGGCATTCGACAGGGTGTGGCATTGCAGCTTTGTGGGCAACCATGAATTCGTACAGTATCAATGCTACCTGCTCAGAGTCATCAAAAAGCTGTACAAGAAGGCCACCAGTGCAGTGTACTAGAACAGCAACATTGGAAAGTAGTTTTGAACAACAGTTGGAGTAAGGCAGGGCTGTCTACTCTCATCCACTCTTTTCAACATCTTCCTTGAAAGAATCATGGCTGATGCACTGGAACACCATAAAGGATCAGTCAGCATTGGTGGCAGAACGACCACAAACCTCCGCTTCGCAGGTGACTTTGACGGACTAGCAGGATCAGAACAAGAGCTTGCCAGCCTAACAGAACTCCTGAACAAGGCCTCTAAAACAAACGGCATCAAAATCAGTGCAAAGAAGACCAAAATAATAACCAATAACACCAAGGGCATCAGCACTGATACCAGGGTCAATGACCAGAAGCTGGAAACGGTTCAAAGCTTCAAGTACTTGAGAGCTGTTGTATCAGACAAGGGGTCCAAGCCAGAGGTAGTATGCAGAAATTGCATAGACAACAAATGTCAAAACTGAACACCATCTGGAAAGATAAAAGTATTTCACTCACCTCCAAGATCAGACTAATGCGCTCCCTTGTCATATCTATATTCCTGTAAGCCTGTGAATCATGGACCCTGACTGCAGATTTGGAGAGGAGAGTACAGGCAGTAGAGATGAGATGCTTCCGGAGACTTCTTGGCATGTCCTACAATACCACATAAGCTACGAAGATGTGCATAACAGAATCCAGCAAACCTTTGGTCCCTATGAAAACCTTCTATCAATCGTAAAGAAAGAAGCGTAAACTAAATGGTACGGGCATGTCACAAGATCGAAAGGACTTGCAAAAACGGCACTGTCCAGGGAAAAAGAAAAAAGAAGCAGACCAAGGAAGAGATGGTAAAACAACATCAGCGAATAGACAGGACTAGAAATCAACAACATTTTGAGAAGGGCAGAACAGAGAGAGGAATGGAGGGAACTGGTTGTCAAGTTTTCATGGGTGCCCCCACAGGTCGCCAGACTAAAGGATAGATAGATAGATAGATAGATAGATAGATAGATAGAGAGAGAGAGAGAGAGAGAGAGAAGAGAGAGAGAGAGAGAGAGAGAGAGAGAGAGAGAGAGAGAGAGAGAGAGAGAGAGAGAGAGAGAGAGAGAGAGAGAGAGAGAGAGATAATTCCATGCATGAATTCATCAATACGTGCTAACTTAGCATTGAGTTCAAGTCCTGAGTGTTCTGTCTGTTCCATTTGCTTTCTCTGTCATTGCATGCATACTGTACTTGCAGTTTGATATGAAAGCAATTTCATCCGTATACCTAACGCTCAGGATTGCACCCCCGCCAGGTTTTACGATGAAATTTTCTATCTCTGCCTCTCTCCTGACCTGTTTTGAGTACAGGCAAAACAATGGCTGAGGCAGAGAGTTCGGAATGAGCGGTGTAGAAGCAGCAGTAGAGACCGTCACAGGAAAGGAGGCAGGATAAAAAGTTATTCACAATGAAAACAACAAGAGAAAAACCCACATTGTTATTATTGCTGAAACAATGACAACCATTAGGGAAGAAGTGGACCTCTGTACTTGTATGTCTTGAATAAATACATGGATAAAATTAACACTGATGTCTGTATCATCGCAGAGGAAAATATAAATGTTTTGGTGAGACAGTAAACACGCTCAAAGAAAACAGAAAAAAACATGTAGGAAAGAACCTTCCTTTGACCTGGCCTGAAAGCACACCTGAATTCAAAATTGATGATGTTGATTTACACTTTGACCCCTGCTTGAGAGTGTCTTTTTAAATTAGTAAATATTCATTTTCTGACAACACTCACACGTTTAATCTTCAGTACATGTGTGTGTGTGTGCGTGCGTGCGTGCGTGTGTGTGTGTGTGTGTGTGTGTGTGTGTGTGTGTGTGTGTGTGTGTGTGTGTGTGTGTGTGTGTGTGTGTGTGTGTGTGTGTGTGTGTGTGTGTGCGTGCGTGTGTGTGTGTTTGTGTGTGTGTGTTCGTGTGCGTTCCTGTGTGTGTGTGTGTGTGTGTTGTGTGTGTGTGTGTGTGTGTGTGTGTGTGTGTGTGTGTGTGTGTGTGTGTGTGTGTGTGTGTGTGTGTGTGTGTGTGTGTGTGTGTGTGGTGTGTGTGTGTGTGTGTGGTGTTGTGTGTGTAATGCTAGGATGAAAAACCTTGTAAGTTTCCTCTTTTACCTTAAATAAAAGTCATTTTCACTTGACTTGACTAGACTTCACACACACACACACGCACACGCACACGCACGCACACACACACACACACACACACACACACACACACGGGATAGGATAGCAGAGTGGTCAGAAAATTGCGCTTGCAATTTGATGACCCGGGTTCGATTCCCGTAGAGAGGATTTTTTTCCCTGGAGTTACCATAAGTGCTGACTCCATTCTCCCCAGAAGTCCTTCGGATGAGGCCATATACCGAGGTCCTATGTGCGAACGCACGCAGAACATCTTGCGCACACGTTAAATCCTGTTACGCTTTTCGTAAGAGTAGGCCATTGTGTGCCGGTGGGAACAGATGACAAGATTTACAAAGTTGCCTACACACGGGGACTAGATGTGAAAAAGCACATGAGTGCTTATTCCATTATTCTCGATATAAAAGTATAAAATTAAATGAAAATGAAACACACACACAAATCAACTCAAAATGTATGTTTAAAGAAGCCCCATAAAGCACATGAAACAATTTTAACAAATCAATTCAAAGCAAAAGAAAGAGGGACTGGTCAAAACATAAACAAGTCCAGAGCATGAATAATATCTCAGCAAAAATATCATAAAAATACTAGATTCACATGCATGACTTAAACAAACAATAAAAACCTCCTTAAAAAGCCAGCAAATTCAGACTACAAAACGGCAGACATAAGAATAGTTGATAAAAATCATTTTGCACATTATGCACACTTAGTTCTGAACAACAAAAGACAATCTACAATGCGTCCAGCAAATGTTTTTCAGTGCTTTCTTAAAGCTTTGTTTTAATTGTGGTGACTTTGGAA